>OMKZ01056005.1:19930-118673 GCA_900302535.1 Neoniphon sammara
GAGTGAAGGTCCTAGCAGGACAGCCTACCACAGACTCTCTCCAGCTCATCACTGCCGTCTCCACAGTCATTGTCATTATCACATTTCCACTGGGCACGAATACAGCGACCATTCATACAGGTAAACTGGCCTGCCTGGCACCGGGTCCCATTGTCAGGGATACAGTGTTTGTTGTCTGCCAGGTACCAGCGACCCTCTGACGGACACTGACACTCAGCACCATTGGGACCTAATGAGATATGAACAATAGAATTGAATAGAACAAATTAATTTTCCAGAGATTAGCTTGGGTTTGCAATAATACTGATTTTTACCTGATAACTACAGTCGCATCAAAGCAAAACTAATGTTAAAAACAGTCAAAGTGGACCTTCTTGTACCTGGGGTACAAATGTGGCTGCAGCCTCCATTAAACTGCTGGCAGGGACTGTCACACTGCTGCTGCTTCCTGCTGGCCAAAACATGGATGTCCATTGGCCGAGAAGGAAGATTCTGGATCATTACCCTCTGGTTGGAGCCATCGTGTTTGTTGGCCTGATAGATGCTGCGTGTGTTCCAGTCAGTCCAGTAGATAAATTGGCCATACAAGGTCATGGCAAAAGGGTAGATGGCTGTGCTGACGATGACCTCCCGATTGGCCCCCGTAAGAGAGCAGCGCTCAATCTTCTGTCTAATTCAAAATGAAGATGATAGCATTAATATGAGTGTAACAGGACAATGCAGAGGACATAACCATACAAATTTTTCAAGAATGCCATTTTTCAGATCTTACAAGCTGGCATCTGCCCAATACAGCCTCTGTTCTTCATAGTCCAGGGTCAGCCCATTGGGCCACACAAGACTGCTGTTCACAATCTCTGTTCTGAAGTTTCCACCGAGAGTGGCGCGCTCAATCTTTGCATTGGTTCCCCAGTCTGTCCAATACATGTACCTGTGAATGTTGGAAGGAATGATTTCAAAATGTCATTTAAATCCAATGAGAATTTTATTTCTGTCCTAGTTTAGTTTTATAAACAATGTTGCTTCATTAGTCTTACCCCCTGCAGGGATCCAACATAATGGCCCTTGGCCTGGCCACATGTGCAATAATAGTCCTCTGAGAACCGTCCACAGACATGGAGCTGATGCTTTGGTTGACATAGTCACTGTAGTAAATCCTCTGATTGATCCAGTCGTAAGCTATGCCATCAGGAGCCCCTAGATCTGTCCAAACATATAGACCACATTCACATCAGTTATTCTCTCTTACAGAGGTATACATCCACACGGCAAATACAGAAGAAACAAATCAAAGTGCATGTTATAGTGTAAGTGTAAAACTGATGTTTACCAGAAGCCACCACTACAGGGGGGGAGGTGGGAGAAGACAGACTGATGTAGCTGATCTTGCTTGTTCCTGCCCCTGAGCTCTGAGTGAAGTAGATCCTCCTGTCTGTGAGATCAAAATCCAGTGCCACTGAGGTACGCGGCACATTGATCACAGGGAAGGGCAGTCCGTGGTCCTCTGGGTCTAGGCGCAAGCTTCGCACCGTGCTCTCAGTAGTATAAATGAGGTAATCATCCCGTGACACCACACAGCTCTCATTATCTGCTGCAAGGTTACCAAAAGCACAGCTGCATTTCCGATTCTGGCTGCTGGTACCAGTGCCTGGGAGGGCGAAGCAGAAGTGGGCACAACCTCCATTGGCTTCAACACAGGGGTTGTTGTTGAGCTGCTGGGCTGATGTGGGCTGGGTACGATGGTCAAAAATGGTGACATCCCTTAGCATGTTGATGTTGTCTCTAATGACAGTAGGTTGTTCTGTGTTACCCGGCTCTTTGCTAGCTTGGAACACCTTCTTTAGGTTTCTGTCCACCCAAATGATGCTACCCTCAAACACTGTGATCCCATAGGGAGTTGGGTAGCGGCTGCCATACCTGACAATTTCTGTTTCCCCACCTTGAGGGTTGACCCGTGCAATCATATCCAGGGAGTCATCTACCCAGTAGACATATCCACTCTGCTGGTCCAGTGCTAGACCTCGAGGAGTTATAATCCCTGATGACACAAGAATTGTGCGGTTTGTTCCATCCAACAGCGCCCGCTCAATCTTGGGATTCTGACCATAATCAGCCCAGAACAAGTATCTGTTCCTGGGGTCCACCACAATGTGGCGTGGCATGTCCACTTGGGTCTTCAACAGTACCCTGCGGAAGGTGGTATTCAGGCGGAGCACCTCCACATACGTCTCAGTCAGAAAGGCATTGGTGAAATACAGGTTCCCTGAAGAAAATCCAGGAAATTCTGTGTTTAATCTGGCATCATATACTGGGGCATGTTATGAGCTCAATTATTAAGTCATGAATTAAAGTTTGTCACCAAATGTGATGGAAGAAGATGGAAAAATAACTGGTCATGCAGATCATGCCCAGATGGTTAGCCATAACATGTAACGGCATTACCATCTTTGTTCTATGTTTGCTTTTCTTTATTATTTATTTTCTGTTTTATGAATTTGCACAGCACTTTGTGCAACACTTTGGTTGACAGCTGTCATTTTAAATGTGCTCTAGAAATAAACTAACTTGACTTTACATGGCATCAATCATCTGAGCCCCTGTTGTGTCATCAGAGTTATAGTGATGCAACTAAGATGAAAGATGATAATGAAAATGAAACTTATGCTCCTCCTATATAAGTCAGTAACAAACTACTTTCCTGCCTGCTGTTGTTTCTTTTAATCTTCAACTCATCTGTTGAATCTTCTTTCCTGTCACCTGTGTGAGGACTGATCTCCCTACTCAGTGAGCCCAGCACTGTGATAAAGCTTATTACTCGGAGTCCAACAGGTTAGCCACATCTGCTGCCTGGGCTCGGCTGTCCTGGCAATTCTCTAACCACTTAACATATAATAACAAGCAAGAGTAGCACCAGAAATGGCACAACTATGTTTATTTTTTAATTGATTGGACTGAATAAATTTTCCAAGATGGAGCCAGTTGTATGATTTAGCTCAGGGATGAAAAGCTGATAGTGGTAAAATTTGTCCCCATAGATTTCAAGACCAATAAATACCTCCATAACAAGTGACAACAACATCCTCTTTTACCAGCATTTATAATGATATGATTCTAGAAGTAATACACAAGGGTAAAAATATATGGGTCAAGTCGAATGAGGGGTAAAAAGGAAACAAGTCACTGCCAAGAGCTTAAGTGTTCAATCTCTGTTCATCCAACAGACTTACAAATTGGTCAAATATAAAATGTTTGCGAGGGTACTGAATGCATTTTTACTGGAGGTTCACCAGGGTCATAAAACTGAGCTGAAATCTGCTTTAGCAGCAATGCTTTTAGGCAAAAAAAATCTAATGCTATATTGACTTTGTTGCCCATCACTTATTTGGTTGAAAGAAATGACAACTTAGATCTTGACAACTTAAATCTTAAACTTAAATCTTTGTGAGAGATAATGTTGACACAACATTGTACCTGAGGCCCAGTCCACGGCAATGCCTCGTATCCCATTGCGTCCTATTCCTGATGTAACGACGCTACGTAATCCTGAGCCATCTGGCTTGATTCGTCGGACCCCGTTCTGTGACGCCACAGTGCTACTGAAGTCACACCAGTAGATGAAACCAGAGGCCATGTGTACATCAATGTGTAGAGCATTACGGCCTGCAAGAACAGAACCCAGTCATTAGGCACTAACACAGGATAACACTGCAAAAAACATGGTCATTCTTTAAGGAAACAAATGTAAATGTTACTGCATGTGACCACTCATGTGCTTTCCTTATATACAATAAACAGTCTCCGATGTGAAAAGCACCCACCTCTCCCAGCCACAGGCACCATGGCCTCAGAGTGGTCTGACCCTTCCAGACTGAAGCCTTTGATAGCAGACAGAGTGGAGATGACCACATAAGACTGGTAAGGAGCGCAGGTCCTGTTGTCGGCATTAAGTTTAAATCCTGTGGCGCATGCACAGGTAAACAGACCCCCCGGCCGAGGCAGGCAGAGCTGCTCACATAGCCCCATATTGTCAGAGCAGCCGTTGGATGTGCCTGCAGAATCTGAGATTGTGAAGAAAATAGAGTGTGACAGACATAAATCACACAAAGCAACAGATAATAAATAGAATCACAAACCTAAACAGGCAGAAAGGAACCATCAGCTTTTCATGGTTATATCTCTCTGCTATACTCACTTTCTCGATAATGCACTTTGAGAACTCTGAGTCCAGACACATTGTCTCGCAGCACAACCTTGTTGGCACCAGTGGCTTTGTCCACGCGCTCTATCACCTCAAAGTCACGATCTGTGAAGTAGAGGTAGCTTCCATAGACAGCCACACCCCACGGGTGAGACAGTCCTGTCACTATGGTGATGCGATTACTTCCATCGGGATCCCCGCGCTCAATCTGTGCAGTTTCAATGGCAGATAAACAGTCAAAGTTGCATGTAATGTAGTATTTGCTTGCTGTACAATTATACACATTAATATAAAGGTGTATCACATACTACTGAGAACTTTTAAGAATGAACAGATGCTGATTCTTGACAGCTGAGACAGTGAGGACCCACCATGCCAGTGCCTGTAACAGCCCAGTACAGTTTGTTTTCTTGGATGTCCACAGTGAGAAACTCGATGTGGTCTAGGTTGTTGGTGAACAGGGTGACAGGGTTTGAACCGTCCATGTCTGCAGATGCCACCTTGGCAGGGATGCCAGTGTCTGTCCCCTGGTCTGTCCAGTACAGTTTCCTTAAAAAAGAGATGAAAATGTAGTACATCAGTGGTTGTGCTTCATAATACTTGTACTTAAGGCATGGATCTCACCATATAACATCAAAATATTGTACTATAGTTACATTATTTATCCTTTTTTCAATTTACTTGAGTCTTGCAAGGTAAGTAATAGAGATATAAATTGTCACTGATGGGTGAAAACCTTGTATCTCCAAAATGTCAACTGTTCAGGAACCAAGAACAACAACACTGTCTTTAGTTTGATGAAAATACATTTTCAGCATTTATCCAGTGGGTTTTCAGAGCTTTCACACGCTCAAGAGGTCAGATAATTTTCTCCACACATAAAGGACCATGTAATCCTTCAGCTGAAGTGATAACCAAAATTTGGGTCGCAAGGTTTTTGCACAACTGCAGAAAAACAATAAAATGTTATTGTGAGAAGGGACAGCATGCAAAATATTTTCCTGATTGGGTGCTTTTGTAGGTTGTTGGAGTTGGAGTGTGCCGCGTGGTGTTCAGTAACACTGGTTGAGTTCTCTCTGGGGGCAGAGCAGATGGCGCTGAGGAGGCTGATAGGGCTCAGTAGCTGTGAGGATGAGGGGCTGTGCCAGGGCTGTGTTAAATGGGGCTTACCCACGTGCTGGGTCCACTGCAACGCCAACAGGAGTGCCAGCGCCAGTTGGGGAGCCGTTATTTGTGATTAGAGTTTTCCGGTACTGCACCTCCCCTCTTAGCTTCAAAACCTGGCCAAACACAAACAGGAAAGGGGGATTTGACAACTCGACTGCAATTATTGCGTAGCTCTGTCTTGACTTTATCTTACTGCAAGTGCAAACACAAGAAATGGATTCAGTGAGTCACAGTCCCCACCATGCCAGTAATAACAACGTAAACAAAGGGAAAGCAAAAGGAGATAAGATTGTTTCTCTCACTTCAATAGACTGGGAGGCTGGGTTGGTGTAGTACAAGTTCTTAGTTATCCAGTCCAGGGCCAGGCCGACAGGAGAGCCCAGAATGGCTGCAGGGGCAAACTCTGTCCTGTTGGTACCATCTGACATCACCCTGTGGATCTCACCCTGGGGAACAGAAGAAAGCAGGATAATCTCAATCATATGTTGAAAGTACATGTGTAGAATGAGTTTTTGTGTGTGTATCGTTGGGTTTTTAGTAGGGCTATCAATCAATTAAAAATGCAATCGAATTGATTACATAATATGCTGATTAATTAATCAAATAACCATAAAATATTTTAATCATTTAACATGCACAACTAGCGCACTAACTGGTTAGAATTGTGCAACGCAAGGGGTCAGGGATCATTATATTATAAGCGTTACTGTATCTTATTTTATTTTTACACTTTATTATTTTTATAATGAATTAATCTAAATTCATGCATTAATTTGACAGCCCTAGTTTATAGCTTTCATTGTGTGTTTCTTATGGTAAATCCTGTCTGCAAATCAAGTTTCTTCTACAGAACAACCAGATTTCAAAGTGAATTATGACATATACAGTCACAGCACTGTTGTCCTTTTACCTTAAGTCAGTATGTAAAGTTGTTACTATGTAAGTATTTAATATTGTATGTATCTGCTCCAACTCATCGAAACAAATTCCTATACATTTACTGAAGTGTGCTGAAAACACAAGACAGCGTTACATGTTTCTAAAAAAAATGTCTGTGTCTCTGGACAGTGGTCACACTTACCGGGTGCTCCACCCAGTAGATGGTCTGTTCACTGTCATCAAAGTCAACATCATAGCCATTCTGAAGTCCAGCAACAGGTACCATAGCATCATTACTCTTGTCATCCGGGTTCAAGGAAATTCCATAGATAATGCTATCTCTCACCACCACCAGGAAAGGATCGTCAACTAAAAGATATTTAGAGATAGAAATATTCATTACACAACTACTTAAACACTGGTACAAGCTGCTGTACTCATAATAAAACAACAAAAAAGCATCATTGTTTCTCTTAACTTTGGGAGACAATAATCTTACACTAGGATTTGTATGTGCCTCAAAGTTCTGAATAATTTAATCCTTAAAAAATTACAGCTGATGAGAGGTTGTCACTTTGAGTGTATGATCTCCTTGGCAAATAAGGGATCCCTAGTTTACTCAATCCAGGCAAACAGGCCTTTATCTAGAAAAAAGCATTGACTGGTGAAAGTTTGCTCCACAATCTGATTTGCGTTGTCATCAGAGATTAGAATCAATGAATGGTTGTGGGGCATTTTCATTCTTGGATAATCGCTGGCCTCGCAGGGAGAATGTGTTCTGCTTGGCTTGAATGGGCTGAAACCTGAGATGAGTTAAGCTGTTGACCTGAAGGAGACTCTTTGGACTGAGAATTAAAGGTCCCTTGTCTCCTTGAAACCTTGAAAGATACGCTTTTATGATTCTTAATATTTATGACTGGAGCAGAATTTTACAAGAGAATCTAAATGGGAGACTGTTGACAAGTCCCTGGATGCTCTAAAATATGAGTTCTGGGTTTTCAAAGATTTCTGCTCTTACTAGCTTTGAGATGGATCCAAAAACAGCACAGAAGAACCAGCACTTGGGCATTAGTAGGTTTGCCACATTACAACAATAAGCACTCCTGGGGAATATAATTATGGGTATATCGGCCTATCAACTGCATCTGACTTGACTTCCTTTTTCATCAAACTAAGTGATGAGTGTTTTCCTCTGTTTGGCAGGATGTGTACCTCTGGAGCAGGTGATCTGGTCTGCAGCCAGTGTCCAGCCTGAGGGGCAGGCACATGAGTAGAACCTCGGTCCCACAGCCGAAAGCAGGCAGATATGGGAACAGGGGCTCCTCAAGCAGTGATTTTCACCTGCAAATTGTCAGATCACACATGTATTAAGTGTGCATAGAAATGCATGCTCACATGTGCGTGCAAACAAACATTCGAGAATACTGGAGCCATCTTCAGATTGTATTGAATTAATCGGGACTTTCAATTCAAATACAATGGAACCACGGAATACTGGCACTACATGATTAATATACCCAAATTACCAAATCACAAATTTAGAGTTAGCTGATTGACAACATGGCCAGCTGTGCCCAACTGAAATTACTGACATCAAATAACAAAATGACTGATGTATCTTTGTCATACCTGCTGGCTGCCTGGCGGGGTGTACTGCCACCAGGCCCATGGGCTGAGGGAGGTTGTACAGCATCACTGTCTGGTTCTCCCCATGCCACTTATGGGCTCGAATCACACGATTGATGTATCTGTCGGTCCAATACACAAAATCCTCAAAAATGGTAATTGCGTGGGGATGTTGCAGTACCTTTTTATAGAGAGCAGCAAAAGAAAAAAAAGTGTGTCTTACTCATACTATTCAACACAAAAAGGCTGTTACTCTGATCACTTTTAGATGCTAATATGCATTTATTCACATGAATGATATCTGCTAAGATCATTCTGAAACACTCACCAGGTCACTGGCCAGAACTTGCTTCCTGTTGTTGCCATTGTAATCGCAGTAGTCAATAAAGTCCAGGTAGGCATCAGCAAAGTACAGCAAATTGTTGGGATAGTCTATGGTAAGACCATTGGGCCAGTACAGCTTGTTGCTTATGATAGTGGTCCTCAGCTTCCCATCCATACTGGCCCTCTCAATGCGAGGGTTCCTGCCCCAGTCTGTCCAGAACATCAGGTGAGCACTACAAAACAAAAGCATTTCATTTAACATCAACAGAAAACCATCACTTGCATTACATTCCTATACTCCTGTAATATTTACAGTCCTACAAATCAAACACACTTGTTGTCACACTGTGTCACTGACCTCTCCCTTGGGTCCAGCACCAGGCCTCGAGGGTTGGTGACATTTTCACTGACCAGTACAGTCCGATGGGTGCCATCCAGTTTAGACACCTCAATGGTCTCCAGGACGTAGTCAGTCCAATACAGGTTCCTGCCCACCCAGTCTACAGCAAGGCTCTCTGTCACAGTTACTCCACTGTCAAATATCTGTTTGTAAGAGATTTATTTTTAGTGTTCTTATTCTTAAATGTATGACCTATTTTTTTCAATACAATATTTCCATGATGACAAGTGACAAACCAAACTAACCACAGTTCTGTCACTGCCATTCTTGTGAGCGCTCCAGATTCTGTCCTGGCTGGTATCGGACCAATACACACGGTCGGTGACTGAGTCGAAGTCTATGGCCACGATGTTGCGTCCGTCCCGAACCAGCGAGCGAACGACGTTGGGCTGAGTGGTTATGTCATCTTGCACAATCTGATTTCGACTGGCCACTAACAAGAAAGCCTCGCGAGAATCTGTGGACAGACACCAATTCTCCATCACCTATTACTTTTTCTAATGCGAGCACTCATCAGCTTTCACATGTCTTCTGAATCTATAATACAGGAGAGATAAATAAACCCTACTCAAATAGCAATGGTTGAGGAATGCACTTTTATCCATATAATGGCCTATTGTATTGCAAAGCCTTTCAGCGGGTTATCTGTGTGGCAGAAGGGCTCATGTCAGGCACGCTCCCCATAAGCAGCCCTTTGTTGGTGATTATGTCCTAATTACCCCAACGAGGGCCAGTGAGTGACATATATGTTATTTGTCTTATCTAAGGAAATCAGAGCAGCATGGAGAGAGAATGGAGAGGAAAGACAGTGTGTCAGTTTCACAGTCTGCGGGCCAAACTCCCCCTCTATCGTAGCTCATTCCTCACCAACAGCCACCATGTGGAAGAAAACTGTGGTCTCTATGGGCCAATTTCACTGACATTCCCATCACTGTCTCCCGGGGATACAGGCTTAACCTCAAGATTGATAATATGCCCATATCCTCAGGAGACAGTGATGTTTTCTAATTCACAACATAATGAATGTACAATGTATAGCACATGTACAGTAAGGTTGTGTGATATGGACAAAATCAAATATCATTGTATATTTGACCAAATGCCTCAATATCAATATTATGATTAGACTGGAGGAATTACTATTGGTGCTTAAGATAATTACACAAAAGAGGTTTTTTTGATCAATTTTAACTGATAATGGGAATGCAGCGACCAAGCAGGTAGAGACAAATAACAGAATAGTTAGAACAGTCTAATAAGTTCAGAAAATTGCATCCCTTTACTGTAATGCAGCCTTTAAAACCAGGAAACAACAACACTTCACCATATTATGCTTTCCAAAATCCTAGACAATATCTAGTTTCATTTAACAGTATTGATATAATCTCAATATATCGCCCTGCCCTGATGTGTGACCAGTCATATTACAGCTATCAAAGAGACAGTTATGTTGTACATGACCAAAATGTTTTGAAGGTGCAAGTTAGTACTGCTCTCTTTGTGGAGCTCTATTCCACAAACATACAGTGGGCATTAGCCTTTTCCGTCCTCACCTGAGGCTTTGCAGGTGCGCTGGTCCGCTTCAAGAGTGTAACCGTCTTGGCAGTGGCAGCGGAAGGTGCCTCTCTCATTAAAGCAATGTTGGCTACATAGACCAGGAGGATTACACTCATCTATATCCTCACAGGTCTTGGAGTCATTGCTCAGCTGATATCCCATAGGACATGTGCACTGGGCACCAAATGGTCCTTGAATACAGCCGTGCGTGCAGCCAGCATTGTTGTCTGAGCAGCTCTCCTGGTCTGGGTTGGGAGCGTAGAAACAGCAATTTTAGGAGCAGAAAGTGGGACATGCTGAAACATTTTCCTGACAAAAGTGTTAATGTATATGAACAAATGCATAATGCATTACACTGTAAAACAAATGTACAGAACCAAACAAGAAACAAGGAATGAAGGTAATTGTTTAATTAACGTGCATGCTTTAATGAGCATCAGTGAACATCAAAGCACAAACTACTTCAGCAAGTACCTTTAGAATTTCTACTCTGAGCCAGAACTATTCTTGCAAGTTTACATTTTTGGCACATTATTGCTACATTTACCTTACATCTACAAACGACAACAATTTTCCTTTGATTGTGTTTTGAAACAAGTCTATGAATATTAAATGAATGAATCAAGGCTACATGCAGCAGTTCTACCAATGATTGAGAGCTTGGTCCTACCTGGCAAAGGCTCATCTGAAAGCAGTGAGGAAGGCAAGAAAGGAAAATCACAGATCATTTTTAGGTTAATGCAGGTCAAATCATACACATGCATGATTTGAACACAAGAAATCCAAAGACAAACAGCAAACATTCAACATAATTTGTTTTGTGACATGATGCACTTGGTGTTCACAAAATACAGTTGGAAAAACAGTCAAATCAAATTCATGAGACAAAAAACTCTGTTGAGAGTTGAATCATGTGCTTGTACATGTCATGTGAAAATCTGATTGAATATCAAAAGACCAGCAAACTTGGAAATATAATAAAATGATCATGTTATTCTGATAGAGAGGGAATGTGTTCCATGTGTCAGCAGGTTGGCTAAGGGAAGAAAACCAGAGAGCAGACACTTACTGCAAAGCGGGGACTCGTCAGCACCGTTGGGGCAATCGGGAGTGTTGTCACACACTCTGGTGAGGTTGACACACATGCTGTGGCCCGGGCATTGCCACTGCCAACTTGGACATCGGAAAGGCGGCGTGGGGCAGTCTCGCTCATCGCTCATGTCCCGGCAGTCGTTGTCGCCGTCACAGAGCCAACCGCGAAACACACAGTTCCCATTGTCGCAGCGGAAGAGCGAGGAGGGGCAGGTGCGAGGCGGGCAGGCGTGGTGCTCATCGGAGCCGTCCTCACAGTCTGGGTGTCCGTCGCACTCCCAGGTAGACGGGACACAGCTGCCATCTGATTGGCACTGGAACTCACTCTCATGGTGGCACATCCCCGGGGGCCTGGTGGCTGCAACAGATTAGGAAACAGCACAAAGAACATGTTAGAGAAGCACAAAAATAACCAATATAATATTATAATACTCAAATAACTTAACGAAGTTATATTATAGTAATCGAAGACCAAAGCCAATATTTAAATACTTACGACAGCCTCGTTCATCTGAGCGATCGTTGCAGTCAAAAACCCCATCACATCGGTAGAAGGAGTTGATACACTGATGACCATTGGAACACTTGAATTCATTCACAGTGCAGTTGTAGACTGAAAAATACAGTTAAGTAAGTCACAGCCGAGATTCTATAAGTCTGCAGTTATGTGTGCTGAAATCAATTGTTGCGCAACAAAGGTAATAAGATCAATGAGCTAAGAGGCTTAGGAAATGCTGGTTGAATATCACAGAATGTTCAATTGACCTCAACAATTTTCCAAGCATGTTTTACTGGCAAAGGGATAGAGTGTCTGTTGTTCCGGTGCAAAATATCAAAGCATAAGAGGCTGAGCTGATATGGTTTCACTTCACAGTCAGAGAAAAGTGTAAATGGTCATGAAATCTGATTCAATTTCGTCCACATGCAATTGTTTTGGCTTTCCCAAAAGATGTTGGAAAAATGGCTGGCTGAATGGGACACTATTTGCACAGTATACAGATACATGAATTTACTCCAATGGCTGAAGTCTGTACTGCCTGCACATCTCATATGACCAAGTAAGGGAGGCTGTTAAATTTCCTCTTGCCCCAGATTGGGATGGTTATACCAAAAAGCAATGAGAGACACTTGGAGCTAACAAAAGCATGCATAGATTATTGCAATCCAGGAAGAACACTCACTGCAGCCCTGCTCGTCAGCCCCGTCCATACAATCCCTGTCCCCATCACAAACATAGTTGGGGTCTATGCAGCGGTGGTCTGGACACTGAAATTGACCTGGATGACAAGTGCTTGCCAGATCTGTCAACACAAACAACATATTGTCAGACAGCAATATGAGCACATGGGCTAATCTAAACATGTTCAACAGGGGTTCCTGGGCTTTTACATCTATTTATTACTTCTACCTGTATCAAAAATACTGCCTCCTCAGTACATTTAAAAAAAATCTCTTAATACATTTAATGTTTCTGTTCATCCAACTTGTCTGCAGAATTTTTATTATGTTGTTTATTCTGTTTCATATATGCTTGTTTCCAGTAATCAAATTCTTCATTGTAAAAAGGACTCTTCACTCTGACATGAGCTCCTTTTTGCCCGACTATAATGAATTTGAAATCAGCAAAACACAATTATTTCCAGAGCCTGCAGGCTAAAGCTGTAAAGCCTCAACGAGGATACTCACGGCAGTCAGCTTCATCTGAACCATCCCCACAGTCATTATCAGTGTCGCACCGCCAGGTATGTGGAATGCAGCGGTGGTTGGCACAGGTAAACTGGCTGGCAGGGCACGTGCCAGGCATACGGGTAGGGCAGTTCCGCTCATCACTGCCATCAAAGCAGTCATTGTGCCCGTCGCAGCGCCATCCTGCAGGCACACAGCGCTGATTGGCACAGGTGAAGGCAGAGGGGGAGCAGGTGGTGTCTGGAAAAACAGGAAATGAGGACCCTGATTTAACATTTGAATTTTGTATTGAATGAATTTTCCCAATGAGATGAAAGTCTAGCCAGTCCAATCATGCAGTTTTACAGAACAAGTGCATTACTGTTAACTCCACAGTTGACTTCATCGCTGTTGTCATGGCAATCGTCAACACCATCGCATCGGTAGCTGCTGGGAACGCATTTGCTGTTGCCACAGGAGAAGGAGTTGGCTCCACACTGCAGCGTGGGTGGCTCATTGGAAGGGTCGTCCACACAGGTCTGCTGGTTGGGCGACAGCTTCATGCCATATGGGCAGCCACACACCCTCTGAGAGTCTGGGGCTGGGAAGCAAAAGTGGCTGCAGTCTCCATTAGGATTTGTTTGCCTGTTGCAGAGGTTGGAACCTGAGAGTGAAAGTGAACTGAAATGTAATTACCAGGAAAGTGATGGACAAGTGAAAGCTGCAGCTGCACATGAATAGTGGAGAGAGGAAAGCAGTGAATAAAGCTACTGACCAGTCTGAGAGTTGGAGTTGAAAGACTTGACGTGCATGATGTGACTGATTCCCCTCCTGATGATGACCATCTCCCCACCATCAGTCTTGCGCACGCGGACAATGCCACCCAGGCGCCAGTCAGTGAAATATGCATAGCCTAGATAGGATATGAGCACCAGGGCACAACCTTTATCTCTCATCGCCTCCTGCTCATTTATAGTTGAGATAACAGAAATTGCTCTTTTGACAAGATCACCATTAAAGCAGGAATGGAGAAAAATGACAGTAGCTCATTATGAAGGAACTGCCCCTGAAACTCCCTGCTTCTTTACTTAGATCAAAATATATCTCTTTGTTTTCATATACCGGTGTTTTAAGCTACCCAAAATTTATGACAAGGCTTGACAATGAAACAAATCATAAATAATAATTTAGTACCTTCAAAAATGGTGAGACCAAATGGATGAGAGATCTGAGTGATGCGGTTCAGAGAAAGCCTGTTCTGTCCATCAAAAGTGCTGTGCTCGATTTTATCAAAGAAGGCATCCACCCAATATAGACGCATGGAGCTGGGTGGAGATCAAAGCAGAGAGCCAAGAGTTTAAAATAAACACAGTCACGCAAATACTGTCAGGGGAAGGATTAGACAAGATCACTGCTATAATAGGCTTAATGAGATCCTGAATGAGTAATAAAATTATATCATCACATACACCCCCAACAACAACATGCACACACACGTACACAAACAACAACACGCACACGTACACAAACCCACACAAACATCCATCCTCACTTAGTTTTGGACATAAAACCATTAAAAACTATGTCAATCCTTAATCCACTGACAACTGATGAATTAAATAATTTTTTCCCTGAGTGTTTCTGAAGAAGAGAGAGTGGTGTTTTGTGGGACTATTTCTTTGATCGTGCGGCTCTAGGACCTTTGACTCACCTCCAGTCTATAGCTAGGCCGTTAGGCCAGCCAAGAGTAGTGTTTACAATAGACAGGGCATGTGACCCATCACACCAAGCCCTCATGATCTTTGCTGGACGGTACCAGTCAGTCCAAAAAATATACCTGCCAAGAAAACAGATACAATATGACTAAATGACATATTTCAATCAAATATTTTAGCACATTTGAAAAAAACATCTAGATGTCGAACAAAATCTCAAAATAATTTCTGAGGACTATTTACATTTTATTTTTGAGACCTCCATACTGCAGGGCTTTTCTGTTTAAGCCAAGTTCTTAGTGTTCACGACAATACCAGCCTTCACACTGAACTAATCTCAGCTATTGGACACAGGGGCCTTATGACTTTGAGGCTATTGGAAATAACCACTTGCTCTAAATAAAGACTCCTTTTATCAGGTGGCCTTAGTTTGAGAACATTTTATGAATGACTGGGTATTTCCTGTATGGTTTAAGGTATGTAACTAGGCATATATGGTTGGTTTTGCTTCCATGTCCTTCAAAGCAAAAAGATTTTAGCTACAAATCAGTTTGCTAGATAAACAATTTCATAAGCCCAATATCAGGACAGCTCATATTTAGAATACTCTAGTAGTTCACAATTATTGGGATCATCTGAATGTCTACCTCCCAGTCCTCCACATTTTAATCTCTTTAGATGTAAAAAAAGGGATTAATGGTGATAAATGTATAATCACACATAAATCTGAAAATGTAGATGATAAAAATTCAGTGCACATCAGTTATGACCAGTATAAAAAGCCATCATCTAGTAAGATCAGGGCAGCAGTGTGGCATAATGAGTAGACTGTCTTATAACCAGATGGCCTGGGTTCAAGCCCCTGTGACAGCTGGCACCCAACCCAGATGAAGTGTCTTAGAGCCACTGAATCCTTCAAAGCTCCAGAGGTGCAGTTTTGTAGCTGACCCTTTAATCTAACCTCCCTATAGATGAGGGGAAGAGGGTAATAGAGCATCACAAAAAAAATTATAATTCTAAGGTATTATTTTCATTTACCCAATGATAGGATGCACCACAATGGATCTGGGGTTGTTGAGGTTGCGTACGATCGCTCTCCTGGACTTATCAGCCAGCTTCATGACTGATATGCTCCTGTAGCGCGGGTCAGTCCAGTAGAGGTTCTTTGAAATCCAGTCGTAAGCCAGGTCCTCCACTCCATCCACCCTGTTGGCTGCCAGTACCTCCCTGCCTGCACAGATCAAAGCAGTCAGGCCGCCGTTTAACACAGGGATGAAAGAGGAACACATTTAGAAAAAATAGACTGTCAGCTTGCATTTTCCCCATGTGTACCAGACATAAAAAAACTAGAGCTGTCCCAAAAACAACATCACTGAGCAGAGCAGTGACGTTTCTTTTTTTGTGTGGTGTGATAGTTCATGGATTACCACATTAGTAACTATTTACACCACACTATAAGGTGGTAGGTTAGAATATAAATAGTAAAACTGCTTGGGAGAACAATCTTGATTAGTTTTTCTAGACATTTCTAAGGCGTGATTTTGAGCTGTTAGTTGATTACGTGATCTGTTTTCCACTGTCCGCACTCCTGTCCACTCCCTCCCCCATAGTACAAGTCGGCCCCATCAGGCACTCCCCCTAACTCCCTGTATAAGCCTGGCTGGATCACATGGTACAGCTTTCTACTGGGAAAAATATTATCCAAGGATGTAAACATTAGATATTGTGATCTCATTATACTCCACAAAAAGTTCAAGACTTCCCAGTATTATACCATACTGTGGCATAATATGTAATTGGGAACTGCAAAAGGTTTAGCCTAACACTTAATTTTCTACATGGACAAAATTCTCACCAGTCCCATCCACTTTCTGCTTATAGATAATGTCTTTGGCTGTGTCAGAGAAGAAGATAGCATCGTCTTCAGCGCTAAAATCCACCCCGACAAAATAGGAGGGTGTTCCAGTGACGGGCAGGATGATGTCTTCCTGAGAGGAGAGGTTGAAGGGGATCCCTCTGACAGCCAGCTGGCTAGAGAACAGCAGGAACTGCCTCACAGCTGGAGATGTGAAACACAAGATCGTAAGCGTTAAGAAAACCTTTCATGCCAGAGCTTCTCAGTCACAAGTGAGGACCATAATTCAAGAGATGAGATAAATAATGTACAGTTATTCAAATTTTAATTTTAACTTTACGTCCTTTGCACTATTTTTTATTATTTTTTTGCACTATTTTATTTTCTTCTCTGTTGTTTGCACTGCTTTTTTTTATCTTCTTACGAGAGCTGCTATTTTCTAAATATCGTTGTGCTTCTGACGGGACAATGACAATAAAAGAATTCTGATTCTGATTCTGATTCTGATTCTGAAACCACTGATGGTTGCAATGCAGGTGAGTTTAGGGCAACCCATGGATCTCTTGGAATATTTTATCCTTTATACCAGAACAACTATTTACGTCTATTTAAGTAACCAGTTCTTACATTTTCATGGTCTGGTGTTTTGATTCCCTTACCCACACATCTCTTGCCATCAGCATGCAGGTCATAACCCATGCGACATTTGCAACGGTAACCAAGTCCTCCGTTGTCACTCCTGTGACTCAGAACACAGATCTGCTCACATCCGCCCCTATCTACACCACAAGGGTTTGGAACTAGAGACAAGAATAGCAACAAAATCTCAATCACTGTCAAACCAAGATAAGGTGAATCATGGGATTATGACCTTATTACAGAACAAGCTACACTGTAGCTCTTTCTTTAAAAACACTTGTGGGAATTTCATGGCAGAAAATACATTTTGACCTGAAAAATGTGACCAGCCTCACAGACCTATAGAACAGCATCAGGACAGGGTGTATGTAAAGAATGCAAGTTTAACCTCAGCAGCTCACCATATGGCTGTTTGAGCTGATGTATCACTGCCACGCCATGTGGAGTCTGAGATGTAGTGTAAACCACTTGAGGATTGCTGTCAGTGAACTTGTTGGCTTTCATCACAGCCATCTTGGTCCAGTCAGTGAAGTAGACGTTGTGCTCAAACAGGCAGATGCCAAATGGGTGCGGGATCACAGACCCTCCATGGACAACTGTTTTTCTAAAAGGGGTGGGGACATGGATTCAGAATAGAAATGTACGCGCCTTCCTAACTTATTCCTACAGAGTTCTTGTGGCTGCGAGCTTTATCCTTTCATATGGTAGTACCTTCATCCAAAAGAATTTCATGTTGTGTTCTTTTTGAAGGACAACATAATGTCATGTTTACCTATGTAGGCCATCATATGTTACGGTCTCAATGTAGTCATAGCGACTGTCAACCCAGTAGACACGTTTGGCCTCTATGTCCAGTGTGATACCAGCTGGCCAGCCCAGTTTGCTCCCAATGATCCCATGGCGGTTGGTGCCATCCATGTAGGCTCGCTCGAGTCCTGGTTGCCCATTTAAAGTCTCCCAATCTGAGAAGAACATAAATCTGTGGGAGAAAGGAGAAAAAATGGCAAATCACTAGTTTTCTGTGAAATGGGCTCATTTGATCAAGACTGTTATATGAAGCTAGGCATACAGAAATACCATAATGTGTATTGAACCAGAGACAAAACAAGAGACTTTCTACTTTTTAATTAAGTCCAGTATCCACAAAATCACATCATGTCACCAGGTGGGTGCCTGTGAATCTTACCCAAGAAACCGTACATTCATTTACACTGAGCAATTTATCTGTAGCCACCTGTCTCTCCTCCCCCCTTGAACTATACTATTGGATTACAATGAGGGTCATCACTTACATTGCTCCTCGCTAATCCACCCAGGGCAATCTGCTAATCTCACACACACCCCCATTATTCCATGCCAGTGAAGCACGACACAGATACTGTACATAGGGAATGGGAATGGGCGGACGGACGAATGGAAGTGGAGAGATGTGCTTACCCGACAGTGGGGTCCACTGCCAGTCCTCTAGGGTTTCCCAGGTTCTCAGTGATGAGTGTGACCCGGTTATTCCCATCAAAGTCCACCATGTCAATGCGGTTGACGCTGGCCTCCACCACATACAGTTTATTATTGACCCAGTCCACGGCCAGGTTCTCAGGGTAGTCAACTGATACGTTTAAAACCACCTGCACATTGGAACCGTCCATATCCACAGAAAACACCTGTCCATAAAAGACAGCATTGTTGTCAGGAGATTAGCCCTTTGGTGGCTGATAGAACTAAAAGGAAGATATTAAGATAAAGGATTAAAGGTTTAAAACTATGGCAGTCAACATCAGTCATAAGTATAAAGGTCAGGGTAAGTTTGACATGGGACGTGCAAGTCAAAAAATTTTATTTTATTTTTATCATTATTATAAGTAGTAGTAGTAGTAGTAGTAGTAGTAGCAGTAGTAGTACTAATTCATTTTATTTTATATTTTTGTTACTTCTATATGGGTTGTAGTTGCTTGCTTGTCCATTTAGTCCGTCTGATTACATTTTGGTAGAGCCTGTTTTCTGAAACTGCTACTCCACAGATCCTAAGATGGCACTAGTTTCTCAGGCTGGAAGCCTTGGCACCATACAGCTGGTTAGGGGAGTACTGCTCTTTACAGCTCTGGCTTTTTTGAAATGGGATCCAGACGTCTAAAAAGCAGGATTTTCAACTGACCTGTTTAAAGAGAAACTGAAGATGTGGAAATAGCCTGGTCGTTTAACCTTCCTGGTTACATTCACATGCCCTGTTTGTGGTCTCCCTACTTTTAATCTGTTGACATGCCGCCATGGAGGTGGTTGATATACACAGATACCCAGTCCCAGCTATGTCCCAGCTTTTCAGTCCAGTGGCTGCGGTTCAAGCCATTGAAAAGCCAAGGCATAGACTGAACAAAGCCTTTTCAGCTGGCCAAAGAATGCATATAGCTGGACAGACCCACTGAAAACAAATACTGCACGATTACTTTGAACAAGATCGAGTTACAAAAATTGCACCCAGGTATGTGAAAATCATACGAGTATATCAGACAGGTCTCAAGATTAGACCATTTGGATTCCATTCCACATCTACTTCCCCTTCATTATGACCCAGCCACTGGGGAGCCAACAGCTATCCCTTTATTACAGTATCAACAGTGCTGATATTTTAAAGGATAAGTGAAAGAATTCTGCCTTGGCCAGTTCCTGAAAAACCCAGGTATTTCCTCAAACAATAAACTGGTCTATTCTTCACAAATCGTTCCTCAGGTATAACAGTACCTTATGCTGTAATGTATCCATAGGAGAAAAAGGGTAAATGAAAACTTTGGACAGTAAGGTAAAAATTACCTTATTCTGAATGGTGTCAGTCCAGAAGATCCTTCTGAGGTGGTAGTGGAAGTCCACTCCCACAGCAACCCCTCTGTTCTGTGAATGGACCAAAGTGCGCAAGCTGTTACCGTGGATGTCTCCCATCAGCAGGTCTCTGCCATTGGAGAAAACCAAGGAAGGGACTCCAGCTGCAGGGGAGAGCAAAGTATTAACTGAGTTACAAAAAAAAAAAAAAGAAACACATTGATAATTCAGAATCATTAAGTATTGTGGTTTACAATCAGAACTTTAATACTTATTTGGCTAGAAATCACTTATGCTCAGATGTACACATATACTCAAATAAAGTGTCAGTGGAATTGAGCCCAGCACAATGTAGGACTGAATTTACAAAAGACAGCATGTTACTTCATTTAAATCCATGACTCGGTCTTGTGAAGCCAAGGTACTTTTGTTTGCTATTATCATCATATACTCTCCTTGTCACTGGGCTAATGCTCAAAGGCAGAGAGGTCGGTCTCTCAGTCAACACTCTTTCTGTGTTCCACAAAGGCAAGAGACTGACTAAAACAACATTCAGTCCGCAACAATGCATCAGAAAGAAGTGCAGACGTTCAGTACAGCAGCCAGGAGGCTTGGCAAACAGCAAAGGGGGCTAAGCTGAGGGGCCTCGGTTTGGTTAGATGTGATTTAAATACAAAGAAACATCCATCCACACATTCAACATTCAAACATGAATGAAAAAACATGAAACATGAAAAAACAATGCATTTAAAGGAAGCAAAACAGCTACTCACTTGAGACATTAGCTCTGCAGTATCTGTGCTGCTCCAAGACATAGCCCTCTCTACAGCTGCAGCGATGGGTGCCTATCCTGTCCTCACACAGCTGGTCACACACGCCCCACATGGAACAGTCATCAAAGTCTTCAGCATGAAATTACGACAAAATCACAGTAGACAAGGATCAATCACTGGTTTGTTTTCTTTGAGTCAGACTGCACTTTCAATGTCCTTTTTTCAAATAATATCATAAAGATCTGAGACTGAAAATACTTGTTAAACATATGACCTTGCTGTGCTTATTTACTCATTCTTTTTACATTGCATGATGTGACTGTACTGCCTCCACATTAAATATTAGTACTCTGGCCCAAGCAACTCAAGTCAGGCTTAACACATCCCAAATTATAGCATGATACAATTTTGTCATTTGTCAATTGTAAGCAGGGACACAAAAACATCAGATTTGATGTGAACTGCTAACTTCCAGGCCTGATTTGGTGGTGATCAGGGTGATATTACGATAAGAATCCCACCTAATCTGGAAGCACTACAGCTACAGTGTCAATATTTACATTCACAGAGCTACTGGCCATACTCCAGTGTGGGAGTATCGTTTTCAGATTAAGCCATTCCCATGCACTTTTGGTTCCCTATGATTGAGATTCTGTTGCTATACATAAAACAAAGGGACGGTTATAAAACGAATGTATGGTATGTACCAATACAGGAGCGGCTATTGTTGTTGCTGACGATGTATCCTGAAGGACAGGAACAGGTTCCTCCCTCAGGGGAAGCATGACAACGATGTTCACAACTTAGAGAGGCACATCTCCAGATACCTGACCATTGCAGAAGAAACTACATTAGTGAATGAATTTACTTTGAGAACCTCTGTCACAAGACAGATAGATAGATAGATAGACAGACAGACAGACAGACAGACAGACAGAGAGACAGATCACAATACCTTGCAATACGCTACAAAACTGACTGAATATATATAAATAGACCCTAAATAAAACCTACTGCATAACACCTAACAGACAAATAAAATACATTATAGGACAAATTGGGTGATACATTGACGCAAAACAATTTATTTAATTAATTATTAATTAAATTTAACATTATACCACCAAACAAATTAGCATAATGCACTTACTTAACATAGTGCACTAAAATGTAGATGTCATAATATATGAAAATGAGGTGAATAAACTATACGTATTGATACAAGGAGCGAGAAATTAGATAGTATTGCAAAAAATAATATCACAATACCCAAGTGAATTCATTTTTTTGCAAAGCTCTAATATGATATATGATATATGATATGATAAGTTAAATAGTCTAATGTGAAGTTGGCACAAGTTGTGTTGGTACTAACTGCAGTTCCGTCCAGCAGTGGTGTTAGTTTCATCTTCTCCTTCAGGACAGTGAGGCGTTCCATCACACAGCTGATCCATGGGAATACACAGGCCAGAGGATGGACAGGGCCACTCTCCAGGGTAACACTCGCGCGGCACATTATCTAGAAACAAAGCAAACCCATGTAGACATTAAGAGAAAGGCAAAAAGAAGAGAATCGGCCGGCAAAGGAGCTTTAGACACATTGCATTGGTGCATCTGCAAAAAGATACTCAATGTGTGAGGTATGCAATGAGGACAGGCAGCCTTATCTCCACAGGAATGCAGCGCTGAACTCAAGGGAATGGTGACTCAGACTTCATTGTCTGGGAAATCACTGTCACTTTAAATCGATGCAGGGGGAGTGGAGCTTTGAGGGGGTCACATGGGGGCTCAGAGGGCTTCTGCAGCCCATCCTCTAAAAACACACACTCTTCACAGCAGCGTGGAGGAATTCTAAAGCCCTTTGGAGAGCTGTGCGATCTTGTGCCACAAAGAGGCATTTGAATAACACACTTAAAGGAGCACAGGCATAGTGCCCTGCTAGCCCATACCAACCATGGAGACTGGAGGTGAATCAGGTTCACACACAGAGCTCAAGTTGTTACCCATTAAAATGTTCCCCTACTTAACCAGCCAAATGTCTGACGGTTCTAGGCCTAATGCTGAAAATACACTAGATATGCAACAACTGGATTTTAGTGTTAGTGTTAGTGTTTTCCCACTAAATCGTCCATACCACAGCCTTTTTCATCTGCATTGTCTTCACAGTCGTCCTCTCCATCACAAAGCCAGACTTGGTGGATACAGCGGCCACTGGGGCACGTGAAGTAGTTCCCTCTACAAGTAGGATATGCTGCAGAAGGGGGAAATCATTAATACATAAGACCAAATAAGACCAGGTCAGGACTAAGTTTGGGGTGCATCTATCTGCATAAAGGTAAGAGTCATCTAAGGAAAAATAGATTGAAGGAGAAGAGAGGGGGAGAGAGGGAGGGTACGTACTGCAGTTCTGCTCATCACTTCTGTCTCCACAGTCGTCGTCATGGTCACAGACGTAACGCTGAGGAACACACTCTCCATTGCGACATGGGAACAGGCCTGTACTGCAGTGCTGTGCTGAAGAAAACAGATAGCAACAAACACAACAACCATTTAGTGATCATTTATGCTGTGTTATCGTAGATGTAGCCATCGTAGAAGTCACTTTTATGTGCTTGCTGCAATTTTGCTCCACCTCCCAGCTGAACGCGTTTGGGTAGGCTCAACAATGGCTACCACTTCAACTGCTATAAAAACTGCCTGGACACTTACTGCAATTTGCCTCATCAGAGCCATCACGGCAGTCCAATATCTGGTCACATCTCTGGGTTCGGTTGAAGCAAGCTCCATTGGCACACCTCAGCTGTGTACACTCAGGATAATCTGAAAGTTTAAGTTATCAACAAGGCATAATTATACATCCCAGTCAGGCTGACATTTTCCTTAGCAAAGTCAATTTCCAGCTTGTGAGGACAATTAACACTGGGATACTTTCCTACATATCAAACAATGGGACGATACATGCTGTTTCAAGCTCCCTTACTGGAAGCTCTGACAAAACTGTTATCTGTAGAAGCAATTATGCTGTTTGAGTCATTTTTTACTTGTAATACAGAACCTTGGCTGACCTATCAGACATTCATTATGATAATTAACCTTCACAGTACACTGCAGCTTTGAAGTGTGTGAAAAACAGCACAAAGGTTCATTCTAAGCTGTCTGGTAACATCACAGAATGTGAAAAGCTAATGAGAAGGATAAGAGACAGAAGTTTACTATTAACACCAGCAACAGCCACAGCATTCTTTATGCAATTGTGAGATTACCACAATGTGTGGTGCTGGGAGTCTACCGTGTCGGCACAATAATGGAATAGCAGCTGAACTTCAGCTTGACTAATCCACCAAGGAATCTGCAATCAACCTCTGACAACAAGAAGCATATTGTGCCCCATTCTGTCAGTCAGCGAGCCTCTTAATCTTAACAAATTGATTAAAATGCCACAGGAGCCTGAGGTAAAAAAGGAGGAGACTTACGGCAATCTCTCTCGTCAGACGCATCTGAGCAGTCAGGCAGCCGGTCACACCGGTATTCTCCTGGGATGCAGGCCCCGTTACTGCAGCTGAACTGGCCACTGGTGCACGTCCTCCCAGCTGAGGACAGATTAGAGAATAACTGAGTTACACACAGGAAAGTTTCAGACGCATATTTCTTACAAGCAGTTGAAGTTTGATGCACCTGAAATAATCATCATTTCAATACACCTGCAAAACATTTAAAGAGCAGGAAAATAAGGATGATGTCTTGGCATATTTACTATACAGGATTTGCATGCTCTCTTAAAGAATCTACTGTGTTAACAATACATTAAACACTCCTATTTAGAAAGTACTTACGGCAGTGTTGTCTCTCATCAGAGCCATCCTCGCAGTCCTCCTCATCATCGCACACCCACACATCTGGGACACACTCACCATCACTCAAACACTGGAAATGGCTCTCATCGCACGTTACTTGCGCTGTGGAAACACACACAGAAGATCTTATCATTGACTGTAGCTGACTGTAATCAAAGTGACACTTAAATCCAACATGTAGTGTAAATATGACAACCGTGTCAGATAGCGTATCTTGGCCTGTGATGTGAGAAAATGAGTAACTCACGGCAGTCCTGTTCATCAGAGTCATCCACACAGTCTGATGTCCCGTCACAGTGCCAGTCCCCTGGGATACATCGGCCTGTCCCACAGCGGAACTGCCCCAATTCACATCCTAACATATCAAAAGTAGGATTAAATTTTATTTAACCTAGCACTTGACTTAAACCATTTTCTCGCATGCTATTACAGCTTTCATCCAAAGTGCTCAGTTTCTGAAAGTGCCCAGATTAATGGTCACTTTCAATAATGCCATTAAAGAAAAACCTTTTCTTTTTAATGCTGATGACTTCTTCCTGAATTGATAAATCCTTAATGTATTTTTCTAAAAACATCTCAACAGTCATGAGGGGGTACAGATGCCTTCCATTGATGAACCATGCTGTTAACAGCATTGACAAGCCTTGGAGACAAGCGTGCCAGCCATCCCCCAGACAGTTACACAACCTTCACCGCACTCATCCCAAGCCTCCTTTTGATGTTCTCACTGAGTGGCATCTGTGGAGATAAGGTACCACCACTCTACCTTCCCTGATGTTTTCCAGGAGAGATTGACTCAGGCAACATAGTTCAGTGACAGAGCGCTCTGTCAGACCCGTCCAAATAGGAATGTGCAATTCTGATTGTCTCTCTCTGACAACCTGATTTATGGAGCATGCTGTTCCTGGTCAGAAATGTAATTGGGATAAATAGTGGTACTGGGTGGTACCGCAACCCTTTCAACCCAAATTCTTCGCTGAGAAGAGACGTAAGGTGGTGGTTGGTGGTGCATGCCTGGGGTCGGTGGTCTATCTCTGTCCGGTCTTATCCACTCTCCCTTCTTGATCAAATAGCTCCCTACACTGGCAAAACAAAGCATATATTTATCTAAAATCAAATGCTGCATATTACCATTAGTGTCCTGGAAATAAGGTTTTAATTGCCGTGGTGCAAAGTTAGATTTTAATAATAACATTTGTATAGAGCTTACAACTACAAGTATGGATAAGGAATCATAGAGTATCATGCTATATGCTTAAAGATTATAAAAGCTATGAAGTTGTGAAAAGTTTCCCTCTCATAATTGTAATTAGCCTCAGCGACTGAGTAGGTCCTGCTGACAGATAAAAAAAAAATAATTATTTTAAGACAAACTACTAAAACAGACAAATTAATCTCCTACAAAATAGCAGCCTATCCACTTGATTAATACTGTGTGAGTGAGGAGTTTATTGTATTGAGAGTCAGTGGTTTATCATTGCCTTTATGTAATGTGCTCTTTAAAGATGAATCACTTCCACTACAGTTGTGGGGCCAGTGCCTGAGCTACTGCACTAAAAGCCTTGCAATAGTTTCATATCATGAGCTCTTGTCTCAGATTAATTAGCCAAACCACCAAACTGCTTCACGATCAGCCCAGCCAAACAGGCTTCATGTTTAACTCCTTCAGCAGCTATCTGAGAGGCAATCCTTTTTCCTGCTCACTTTACTAATGATAAAATTGCTCCCCATCTGCTCAAAGGAAGCCTTTGTTGCAAGGCAATGATCCCAGAGGTTTCAGCATCATCTATAACATGGTAGGTAGGACAAGTGTTGCATGCACCATAGGAATGGCACAGATATGTGCTCAGTTACACAAATAAGAGTGTTTTTTTTCTTTCTACAATTAAAAGTGTTCAGGCCAATATATAAACATATACAGTGTCTGGACAACACTAACTTGGACAGAGAGTGGATAATAAAGGCAAAAATGAGAGAAAAAATGAAACTTTACCAAAAATTAAAAACTAAGAAACCATGTGAAGAGTTTGTTTATAAAAACATATCTCCAGTTGTATTCATTTCTATAAACCATGTTTTCAAACAAAAAATCATACTAGGACCCACAGGTGATATTGGGTTTTGCTGACAAAATTTGGGATTTTGGTTTTGGAAGGTTTTTTTTTTTGTTTGTTTGTTTTTTCCAGGGATGTCATTTATCTGTTTATCTACTGGAAAAAAGAAAACCGATCTAACAAATAAAAGCATTGTTCAAATATAAGAAAACAAACCTAAACAAATCTAAACTGTAAAAAGTAAAAGAATAGCTTATATGAAACAATTTCAGCATCAAGGCACTGCCAATATCTGCTTGAGATAAAATTAGATGTCCATAGTTGCTATATATTCAGACCTAGGTTAACAACTTATAAACCATGTATGCCAAAGAGAAACTAATCTGCTAGGACTTTCAAATGCAGCCAGTGTTTCCTGGGTATCACTTCTGGGAAAGGTGACAGCTACACTGGAGCTGAACCTTTCAACAGCACTATGTTGTGTGAGAGTTCTTCTTACATTCTGTAAAGAACGTCTTCTTTGTAACTTTTCCTTAATCCCCACATGTGTCTGTTTTCATCCTGACAAAGGCACAATTTGACTCTGTCAATCAATATAAAGACAAAATTAAGGGTGCAAATCTGCAGTTAATAAAGTAAAGTCTGGGGACTGGTGCTTTTTTTTTATTAGTGTCTTTGTTTCATCTGTTTTGTGTAATTTAGTGTGTTCTTTTTCCTGCTCTCCGGCCATGTCTTTTCTAATTAGCCAACTTAAACCCACAGCAGGCGAGAGCCCCACACTATCCATGGAGGAAGATAAGGACGCCCTACTACTGCCAAACAAAGAAGAGCAGGAGAGGAATTTTCATTAGAATGAAGCCTCCCAATGCCTTAAACCCCACTGTGAAATCACAATGGCACAAAAGAGGAGCCAGCAGGGATGCAACCTCATAACTGGAAGTGTCACCCTGCAAAAGCCACTATGGAGATGGACAGCAGAAAGCGGAGTACAGTAGGCTGGCTTCCTGCGAAAAGGCAAAAGTCGAACACCCTTCTCAAAACACCTGTCCACTACCCTGAAACATCTCTTTCTCGTCACATGGGGCCCCTGAAAGATGTGTTCAGTCTTTCATCAATACCGCCTTGTTTTGGTGCAGCCCTCTGCGCTCATTGAATGTGTGTGGAGAAAACGGCTGCTGGCAGCATGAAGCGCTGGATCCGTCCATGCTGTCAGAGCGAAGTGCTGCTGCCTATTTCATATGGAAATCAATGCAACAGAATGCAGTCAATTGCCAAACAACTGACTTTGGCTCTTACTGCTACACACAAAACACTGAAAAACCAAGGAACTTTGGCAGTGGCATAGGCGTAAAAGGAAGAAAGAAATGGAGTGATGAATAAAGGCTTGGGCAAGTTAAAATTGATGCTTCAAATAAAAACTCATCATAAGTTCTGGTAAATGTGTTAATAAAAGCATGAGTCAAAAGAATCATGAATTAAGTTGTCACAACGCAATTGAGCCGCATATTGAATTACTTATTTTTTTTCTGTACAGTGCAGCACACCAGCTGAACTCTATCCTCTGTGTCACAGAGAGGTCTGTAACCTAGACTGAGGGAGCTGCAGAAAAGGAAAGGATTTGTCCTTTATTTGTGCCAACTGTGTTCCCATTTCTAATGCAGTGTTACTGTTGCTCAAGGATTTAGGCCCCTACACCGGAAAAGAACCTGCATGCGTGAGGTTTAACATGCACGTGCTGGCCAGGTTTCTGAGCCTTGAAAAGTTTCAACACAACAAAAGACCATTTTTTGCACAGTGTCATTACAGGCTCTAACTAAAAATAGGCTGGGATAAATCAGGTGAAGCCCCCCACCCAACCAAACTGTAAGCAGACTAAATGATGGAAGATTCATATTCCCCGTGTGAAATTGACTGATGGAGCCATGATGGAGTTACTCACGAGAAACTCCATTAAAGTTCTTGTTGTGCACTTAATATGTTATTAATCAAAATCTTAGATTTCACTGGCCAATGATTAATGTGTGAAAAAACTCAATTTACTGGCAAAACATGTCTGAACAGCAAAAATAGCAGGGGGTGGTTAATGAACCAGGACGAAGATTATTCATCCACCAAGCCCTTTGTTGTATGAAAGTAATTTAGGCAATGTTTTAACATGAAATCCCTGTCTCGCATTATCTATTTATGCCAGTGTAAGCATTCTGCAACACTGCCAAGGACGAAGCTGAGGGAATGTGTTAAAAAAGGTCATGGATGACACACTTACCAAAAGCAGGTGGCTTTTTGGAAAATGTTGATCGAAAGAAATTAAAAGTCTGAACCCTGGAACACCATACAGGGATGGCTTACACCGAATAAGCAGAAGTAACCTGCTCCTCTTGAAAAATAAGTAAATAAATCATCACTAACAAATCATTCTGAGAATATAATCAAGTGCTGTGTCTTTCAGGGATGATTGATACATAATCAGAGTGCCTTCAGGAAGCACTTTATTCTCTTTTATTACTATGTTGTTTACTGTGCCTGTAGCCACCTTTGTATGGTTCTTTACACTTTGGGTTAAAGATAAACGTAGGCCTGGAACGTTAATAGCCTGGTGAGTCATTACAACCTAAAACACTTCATGCATTTCACTTAAGTAGTCTACATCATTGTCTGTTAATCACAACAAATCCCTGCTAATAATCAACATGAATATGCTGACCAAGTGTAGCTCTAAGATGCTGTGGTTATGGTGTAAGTCATCTTGGACATTTCAACTCTTATCAGCATTTCCAAATTGCCAGATACAAACATTGTTATTGTTGTGATGGAAAGGAAATGCCATGTGAAATTAAAATGTTACAATGTGAGTGTCAACACAGGCAGTCAGTCTTTTCTTTGAAATAAACTTTTCTTGGTATGTCTATTAGCCACTGATGAAATAAGGCCAGAGATTTTTAATAAATAAATAAATAAGCTGTATCCCTAGATGGCTACTGTAAGTAAAATGTTTTAACAACTTTCCCCTTTCTGTTAGCATGTAGCCTTTCCCTTAGGTCAAAACAGCTCCTTAGGTAGAAATGGTTCCTTTCTGCAGCAGCTGCAGTGTAATTAGTTGCTTGATTCACACTAAGGAGCTTACATACTAAGGGTTGAGCAAAAAGAAAGCAGATTACAATTCGAAGAAGTAGGATCTAGCCAGGCTACAACCACATGAGACAAACACAAGACTGGCACATAAAACAATATCTCATCTTTTTTCTATTCATGAGTCTGAGAAGAAACATGTTCCTTGAGTTAGAATCAAGTTGCTGCTCATCCACAAGCTTTTACACCAAGAAAGCTATTCCACTGAATGAGATTTGTACCAGTAGCTTTCAGTCCACACAGATTGTCTGTAAGTCACATGCTCTTTTCTGTTACCTAGCAACAGTAAAGCTCAGGCAAAAGTTCCTCAAGAGAACTTCCAATCTGTCTGAGAAAGGCTTTGTGCTCAACCTTTAATATAATACGTGGTAAGACATTTTGCTGGAGAATCAAAATTGTTTTACCTAGTGGCCACCTCAAAAGTACTGCCAAGGCTGGTGAAATTACATTAAAGAAATGGCTGTGAATCAACAACAGGGGCATCCCAGGTTATTTCCATGTGTTCTGCTAATTCATCTTCACTATTTCCAATCAAATATTTGCATGGTTAGTAAGTGGACTGGAAATATATTTTTCTTTGCGACCAAAAATAATATTGCACCCACTACTGATTGAATAATTCTGTTCAATTCCCCCCGGCGCATTAGTAATAGGGCGCTGGGTTTGTTTTGATGTGCAACAAGTGCACTGGAGGAATCAGTAGTAACACAACAACTCTGCAGGTCCTCAATGAATCATTCCTCTGACAGCCTGTGAATACACAAAAAAGTCCAAAGAAATTCACTGCTTACCTTCAGAATGGCACCGAATAACACAGCAAATTAAGAGAAGCAAGAGTTTTATCAGCAGTGCTCTCCACATTCTGCTGTTGGGTCCCGGCTGGTCCGTCCAGCTCCGCATTGAAGCTGGGCAGATGGAGGAGCTGTAGGGACTGGGCTGGGATGCTGTTGCTTTCCTCTGTGTCTTTCTTGTCCCGCTAGTTGATGAAAAGGGGCGTGCACAAAGGCTGGGACAGCCGCTCCCCCAACCTCGGCCCTCCGGATAAATCCCTCTTGCCCTGGAATCTGCATAATGCCGTGGTCCGAGCTGTCCCGACTGCTCGTGATTATTCCACCACTTCCATGGATTTTCACTATACTGTGGCAGGCCAGGAGTGCAGGCCTGCTACACTCACTGTGGGCTAACATCACAGTTTATTTAGTTTGCAAAAGTATTAATTATTCAATTTGATATATCGAGAAAATAATGGTTGCACCCAAAAATGATGGTCACCCAAATGAAGCAAACAACAGTCATCCTACAATAAATTAAAGAAAAAATATAAATATCATAGCCAGTGCATAATTCCTACAAGGAATTAGGTAGTAATATTAGAATGATGCATATTGGAGATAAAAAAAACAACAACAACATCATTATAGGTCTCTATAAAGCCACTTTTAGCAGCCACATGCAAATAAGTCCCTATAGGAATATCACAGGACTATTATAGCGATTTCCTGTTAGGCTCATTTCACAAGTACATTACAACAAAAAGTGAATTAACTGCTTGACCACTTACAGTCTTGCTCTCAAAATTATTAAAAGTGACAAACAGCAGAGGCTAAATAAAACCTAATTGATTAACAGACTGAAATGAATTGAAATTTGATTTAAGCAAATAAAAAAATCGAGAAAGTCTGGACTGCTTAGAGCATAATTTTGCGAGTTAGTCCATGATTGCCTAAATCTGTAACTTTGGCTCCTTGGCTGTGGTGATAAGAAGCTCGACAGCGCCATCATGTGGTCCAGCGACATCATCATTCCACCTGCTGCCGAAGATGGTTGCCAATAGCAACCAGGCAGCAACAGATGAAACTTGGCAGTATTTTCTACAAACTGGAGCAGAGCAAAGGCAAGCGGTTGTGTCTGTAACGTTAACACTTGTCAGCGCTTTACGCATGCTTACCGAAATTAACTTTTCGGTAAGCATTTCAGCCATGGCATCTCCACAGAAAAATCCCAAAGACCTCATGAAGATGACGAGCGACACCAAAGAGGTAACGTAGTTATGTCAACTTCATCGTTAACTCGATAAATCTGTGCAGCGTCACCCACTTGCTCAATCGCAGGGCGTCTGCTTCCTCTGAGATCTTAAATGGTTTTGTGTTGTATTATCCAAACTCGACGCCATAACATGTCTTCAGTAGAGTTGAACAAAGTCTCAAGTCTTAAAATAAGCTAACGTTAGATATCCTCAAGATGTATCAATCACCTAAACCTTGCGTTAGCTTAACTTGCTTTTCGAATCCCAGTACTTGTAGTAAGTGGTCAATTTGACGTCATTTATTTGCGAAATTGATATAACTTATATAACTTAATATTTTATTGTGAATGGCTTCAGAAAAAGTTTTCTAAGTACTTAATAATGTCACTATGAAATTTACAGAAAACGTGAGCCGAACTAACTAATTAATTGTTGAGTCTCACGTACCCTTCAGAAGTCATATTTCAGTAATGATACGTTTAAGTTACCTCGGTGTTTTCTATTATTTTCTGTTGCTCACAGGGTTACTTCACCAGTCTTTATGCATGATGCTGCTTATGTGATCCAAGTTCCTCTGCATACTGGCGTCACTTTGACAGTAAAATCGAGTTCATATGGTTTCTGTCACATTCCCCAATTCCCGCAGGACGTGGACAGTGTGCAGAAGACACTAGAGACACTGCTCGGCCTTGGTACGGAAGATAAAACACAGACCGAAATGTTGCGTTCCAGGATCGATGAACAGTCAAGTTTGATGACTCTACTGAAACATAGAGCAGACGAGATGCTTCTACGTTGTCAGTCACTGCAGAGAATCAATATGGAGCTGGAAGACCGAGTTGCAAGCACACAGAAAGAACTGGACTTGGAAAGAAAGAAATCAACAATGTTAGAAAAAAGATTTATGGACTTAGCCACCAACCATCAAGAAATTATTGTTTTCAAGGACGAGTATAAGAGACAGAATGCCCAGCTTAAGCTGGAGAACCAGCGGTTGCGGTCAGAAAATGAGACCCTTTTCTCCCAGAAATTACAAGATAAAGAGGCGCTTGTTAGTAGGCTTCAACAAGAAATCAAACAGCTCTCAGAGAAACACACAAATAAAGAGAATGAGCATCGGTAAGTCCCCTCCAGTAACACTGTCATTGTTTAAAATTGACGTTACACTATCTTAATACAATATTTTTTTACAACTTTTTAAAGGGAGGAAATAGCTGGATGGCTGTCTAAATTCAAGGAGCAAATAACCAACCATCATACAAAGGAGACATCACTGCGTGATCAATTACATGATGCTCAGCAACAGCTTCAGAAGTCTGTAGAGATGTACCAAGGTGTGTAGTTTTTGTCCTTCTATTGACTGCTACAAAATAGAAGCAGCTGTAAACCTGTGGCCTTTTCTCCATGGACAGATCTGAAGCTTCAGCTACAAAAGGCGGTAGATGATCATGCTTTGAAGGAGATCAGAATGAAAGAAAGTATAACAAGCCTCACCAAGGACAAGGACAAATTCTTGAATCTGTCTATGGAAAGAGGAAAAGTAATACAGGTGATTGAGAAACTCAGATTTTTTCCCCCTCACTGAAATTACTATTCAGTATGGACTGAATCATCCTGTCTACCATACATGATCTGTTTACAGGAGAAACAGGAAGAAATCCAGCAGTTTGAAGCAAAATGGAATGAAGAGAAAAGAGCCAGGGCCAAAGCAGAGGACTGGTAGGTGTATACATACTCTATATGTAAAAAATATTAAATAACCATGGCAGTGTTCCTGCACACCTAGGGATGGGGGGTTGTTGCCTAAAATATAAGCAGTAATGTCCTTGCCCCATTATCCCTGACCCTGCTTTAGGTTTAAACAGGAAGCAGCAGCTGTTAACTCAAACGTCAAAGTGAAGGCTCTCCAGCGTGCTCTGGATGAATCCATGACGAAATACGAGAAGCTGAAAAAGGTTTGCTGAAATAAAGAGCACTGATAACTTCAATTGGTAGCAATACATAAAAGCATTGAAAAAAATTCCCGATTATTTCACAGGATTTTGAAGCCTACAAAGAGCATAGCACCAACCTCCTTACACAGGAAAAGGAGTTAAATGGCAAACTCCGCCACATGATTGCCTGAAGACTGGGACTTGATTTACTGATTTTGTGTATTTAGTTTACAATAAAACAACAATTTTCACCCACAAATGTTTCTGTTCACTGACTGATAAATATGATGAAAAGCCAGTGTTAATGAAACAATGACAAGATATGTATATCACAACATATTTTTTATTCCAACTTAACTTTTTCTGTTAAATGGAACCACAATAGAACATATTCAGGATGACGTGTTATAAGATGACAATCTCCTCAAAGAGAAATTATACTGTACAAATTTTTATCTCATAAAACAATCCAACTTCATATACAAGTCATTTATGAATGCTCCTCGGCCAATTTCTCAGCTTTCTGAACAACTTCTTCAATGGGACCAACCATGTAGAACGCTTGCTCAGGCAGGGCATCATACTCACCTTGGGGAGAGAAAAAGAAATCATTATTATTTTAGAAGTTGTTTAATTCATCCCTTTAAAATGCTTTTATTTCTGTGCAGTTCTCTACCTCCTAGAATGCTCTTGAAGCCTTTGATTGTTTCCTTGAGGGGCACCAGCTTTCCCATGTGGCCGGTAAAGACTTCTGCTACCTGGAAGGGCTGAGACAAGAAACGCTGGATCTTGCGAGCACGAGCCACAGTCAGCTTGTCCTCCTCAGACAATTCATCCATACCCAGGATAGCAATAATGTCCTGCAAAGACTTGTAATCCTGAAAAAGGGTAAGGCAATTGGGAAGCGATCAGTTTAATTTGTGGGCAACTCAGGATGTTGGCAGATACCATAATTTGTTACCTCCATAGTTAAGACATACCTGAAGAATCTTCTGTACACCGCGAGCAACATCATAGTGTTCAGCTCCGACAATGTTGGGGTCCATGATACGAGAAGTGGAATCCAGAGGGTCCACAGCAGGGTAGATACCAAGCTCAGCAATAGCACGGGACAGCACAGTTGTTGCGTCCAAATGGGCAAAAGTAGTGGCAGGAGCAGGGTCAGTTAAGTCATCAGCGGGCACGTAGATGGCCTGTAACAGAATCAGCACTTTTCAGTAGGAACAGAATCAAAGAAGAGACAAAACTCCCATGTGATTATCATCCTGCATCCTTTACCTGTACTGAGGTGATGGAGCCCTTCTTGGTGGTGGTAATTCTCTCCTGCATTGTACCCATATCAGTGGCCAAGGTTGGCTGGTAACCCACAGCAGAGGGGATACGACCCAACAGGGCAGACACCTGAAGGAGAATGACATGAATATTAAGACCCCATAATATGAGGAAATGTGTTATTTTGACGATGGCAGCAGCAGCACTGACCTCTGATCCAGCCTGAGTGAACCTGAAGATGTTGTCGATGAAGAGAAGCACGTCCTGTCCCTCTTGATCGCGGAAGTATTCGGCAACAGTCAGACCAGTGAGAGCAACTCTTGCACGGGCACCTGGCGGCTCATTCATCTGACCGTACACCAACGCTACCTGGAAACATAAACACATAGGTCATTATAAAAGTTATGCTTGAATCTACCTCGGTAGAATCTCTTGCAGCCCTCAAAATGGTTTAAGACTTTCACCTTTGAGGTGGTGTCCTTCAGGTTAATGACACCAGACTCAATCATTTCGTGGTACAAGTCATTTCCCTCACGGGTACGCTCTCCCACTCCGGCAAACACAGAATAGCCACCATGAGCCTTGGCAACGTTGTTGATCAACTCCATAATCAACACAGTCTTTCCAACTCCAGCACCACCGAACAGACCTGGGGGAATATAACATGCAAAGAATGTTAAAAATGTAGGCAACTTTCAGAAAAAATTTTGTGCTCTAACAACTGGGAAGGAGGTGCTGCCTTACATGAAGTGAAAAACCATTTTAAGTTCAAAAGCACCACAATTTTTTTTTCATTTTAATAGCATTAAAAAAATTAAATTTAAAAGAAATAGAAATTGCCTTTTAGACAGAAAATGTCATGCTTTGAACTTCAAAAATGTAGGTAATCACTGTAAAATACATAAAAAGGTAATAATGTGTAAATACAAAAATTTGGTGGAGTTAAATAAGATATCCCACAAACCAATTTTTCCACCCTTGGCATAGGGTGCCAGCAGATCCACCACTTTAATGCCAGTGACCAGAATCTCCTGTTCCACACTCATGTCTGTGAACTCGGGGGCTTCAGCGTGAATAGGAGCAGTCCTGCAAGATTAAAGTTTTTTGGGGTTTTTTAACAGCATTGCTAAAAAATCCAATTATGCATCAAGATCCTCTCCATTTTGCAAAATAGTTGGCACATTTGCACCAAGACACATACTGTTTGGTGCTAATTGGACCCCTCTCATCAATGGGCTCTCCAATGACATTCATGATCCTGCCCAATGTCTCCGGGCCCACAGGAATCCTGATGGGGGCTCCAGTGTCGATAACCTGCTGTCCACGGACCAGACCCTCTGTGCCATCCATGGCAATTGTGCGGACAGTGTTCTCACCTGAAAAAAAACAATGAACAATAATACGCATCCAGACACTTATATGAAAGGTACCTGCTTTATCTGCAAAGTTCCCAGCTCAAGGTCTTCCTCAGTTTGCAAAAACAAGCCATCAGATCAGAGCATAGGCTCACCAAGATGCTGTGCAACCTCCAGCACCAGCCTGCTCTCACGGCCAGCCACTTCCAGCGCATTGAGAATGGGAGGGAGGCCTTCATCAAACTGGACATCCACAACAGCACCAATCACAGCTACGATGCGGCCATTGGCCAGGGCTGCCTGAGCAGCTGGGGCAGCATAGCCTCTGCCTGCAGGGACAAAAACAAAGCAAGCAGTCAGCATGTGCACCTGTTTTGACATGATAGAAAAATTGGCTTTAAACAAAAAAAAAAAAAAAAAGAAAAGAAAAGAAAAACTTCACTTTCAGAGGCCAGACAAGGCACAATGTTGGGTTATTTCACAGGTGATAGATACAGTTACAGTGACTTCAGTGGGTACACTGAATAATAAACATTTGTTACTCCATTAGTCATGGAGATTGCTTTGCTCATAATTTGTTGATACACTGGGAGAAATCAGCCATGATGCCCCTTCCCAGAGGCAGCTGAGTATAGTGTCTTGCTAATCTGCAAAGGTCATTGACTTAGAGGCACTTAGCCGCCAAGGCAAAACTGCAGCAGCAACTGACTGAATGAAATAATTACCTTTTACCAGTCTCTTGTCTCATAAGTGTTGGTAAAAGAATTATCCCTGACCTTATCTGCAAATGAATGAAGTCACTGAATGATAAAGTTTGACAGGCCTGATCCGCCCAGCATGCAGCCATTTGCGCGGATAACAAGCCACTGGACTGACACACACTACTGACAATCGGGCCGTGTTTCAAGAGTGTAAAAACTTACTCGAAGAAAGAGCCGCATGTTTTCCACTGATTGTCTTCAGGGGGTTGAGCCCAGGCTTCAGAGCCTGCAGAGCCCCGGTGCAGCACCGTCCCACAACTCCCAACATGGTTAAGATGGCTGAAGGTGAAGGCAACTGGCACAGTGCTCCCGTACTTCACAGGCAGCTGCCAGTCTGAGCATGCGTACACTGTCATTTTTGTTTTTACTTGCATTTTTTTCTTCACCACAAGAGGGCAGTGCAAGCACGTCTGGATCTCTGTATAAACAGTTTCCACAGCAGAAACACTGCCCTCTCAATAAACGTCTGCTACAAATTACTTTATATACAATCGCAATTGACTTGATTTAATTTTAAGGCTTATTAGGTTTTACGTGAAATGCAGCTGAAATGCAGCTTCACTTCAATGCAGCCTTGTTGTATTGGAGCTCCACGGGAGAGCCATCCCGTGAAAATTAAAAAAAAAAAAAAAATGGGTTTGCATAATCATTTGGGATGTTCTGTCTAAGTTTGGTGAGATAGCAGTAGTAAAAATTGCAACTGCATAGAAGTTGTGTAAAGCCTGCTGAACAGATTTACTTCATGACAAGCTGCTAATTGAAAGTAATAGTAATAGTGTGACCTAAAGGAGAATGGCTATACAAAATTTATTGTCACAGTACATACATTCTTGAGCAAAATAGTGTTTTTTCCGCGTGAGTTAAAGATGTAATTATTAACTGTGGATATGGGCTCATTTCCCTCTTTCAATAATAAAGCATATATCTTAGCAATCAGCAAAATCACACATTAATAACGACTTTTAAAGTGAGCAGGCAGACAACAGTAATTTAGTGGGTAGGTAATACTAGGGTCGTCCTTCATACAGCATACAAGTTAAATACGTAGTGACCCTCCTGTCAGTCAGCAATATATCAGTTTTATTTTAGAGAACACCTGGATGTACTCAAGAACAGTGCACTTAACATTTCATTGTTATTTGACCCATCAGTCAATCAGTGAAATATCTAACCCATGGGTGATGTTAGCTAACAGACAATGCAGTCTCTGTTAGCTAACACCATGCATTTTCCCTCTCAGTTTCTGATCACTGATACAATTATTAATATAACTGCAATTAATATATTAGCATTTTTAACCAATCTTGAGTGATAAAACTAAAGTAGGTATGTTTTCAGTGGTATAGCACTGTGATTACAATTACATTTTTTTTTTTTAACACATGATGATCTCTTTAATTTTTCCCTGTATTAGCAAGATTTAAAATGACTTAATATAACCTAAAAAGGGAGTGGATGTCAAACTTGAAATTCACATAGTTCCTTTGGCCAGGACAGTCATATGTGTATTTGAGCAATCCAGCCTGGTCAGCTGGCAGTGAACAGAGGAATATCTGTGTTGACTTGGTGAGACAAACAATTATGTTAATAACTTGTTGTCTTTCACAGCCTTTACCTAATTAAAAAAGACACAAAGAAACCTGCACAAAATAAACATTTCCAGGACAACTATTGTGACAATAATGTGGAAATTAAAATGAGAAGGCACTAAAAGCATCATAAAAAATCTAAACGCTTGCATTTACTCTCTCTGACAAATGCATATAAAAATATAAATATCTTTCTTAGGAATCATTTCCACAACTTAGAACTGTTAATGCACATAAATTTGCATTGAAGGGTTATCATTCATCACAGAGAAAAGAGGAGATAGAATAGTTTTGCCAAGCTATCATTCAGTGCAACATTCCTTTGTGTCAGAAACTTTCCTCTAATTACTCCTTGCCTCGAGCTTTGGAATATAAAGGCTCTTCACCCCGAGCACAGCTGGGAAAGAGCTGCATGAATCCCCAACCAGTCTGCACAGGACCGACCCCATTGCTCCAACCACACCAGGAGTAAGGTCAAAAGTCACCACCACTAGTGAATGGTCAGATTGGGGTCTGGAAGGTGAAGTACCACTTGGAGCTTCCAGTTATTTATTTTCAGAGTGTGATTGCACTTCACACGTGTTGAGATTATTATCCCCTTTTAATAAAAGTAGTCTAGAATACTTCCAACACTTTGCACCAAAGACAAAGATCATTTTAACACTGTCATACTGTATGTGTAAGTGTCTCTCACCATTTGTAAGTGTTGTGCACCTGCATATTGTTTCAGAAATTGCTGCATATTAATTCAGAAATATTGTATTGTCCCTTTTCTGACATCAAGAAAGTTAATCATTCACTTGTTCTCATTGAGTATAACACAATAACCCTCTGTACTCTTTTAATTAAAAATGAGGGACAGAATCACATTGGCCCTGTTTTAGCATATCCACACTAACTGCCCAGTAGTTTTAGGAGTTTTTAGGATTTTTTTTTTTTTTTTTTTTACATTTCAGACCTTTTAGCCTCTTATCCTCAGGCAAGGCCTTCATGGTCTTTCCAAAACCTGTAGGCTAAAGATAAAATGTGACCAGGCCATTACCATTAGTGCCCATAATTTTAAACCCCCTACCTGAGGAAGTCAGGGCCTCTTTTAAATAAACTATTAAAAAACATTTTACTGACATTCCTTAAATAATCACATGGCTATTTTAATCTATTTTATTCTTTTTCTTTTACTTCTTGTTGTTTTTTGTTTTGTATGTAACCTTGTTGTAATACATGTCTGACATTTTTATTGCCAGCCATGTTTCATTGTCTATGAGAGCACATATCTAACCATTCAACATTCACAGCACATGATACTACAAGTGCAAAGAGATAAGAAACATTCCTTCTTGCACTATGATGAAGCTTCAAAAAGTCAATAAGTAGTCTACAAGTCCAGAAGGGATATGTATTACGATCCCATCCTTTACTCCTCACTTAAGTCAGCCACAGCTATAAACTGTTGTTAAACTGCTCCAGGGCTCACCATACAAAGAGTAGTCAAATGAAGGTATCAAAATCACAGTGTGAGGGGTCTTTGGGCTTTTTTTAACCTCTTACAGCAAATTAAATTAATGAATTAATGCAAACTAAATGTTAAAAAATAAATAAACAAATAAACTGGAATTTATTGTAGTCCTTGACCAGTAGTATAGTTTTCTTGATGGTGAAAGAACTAAAAAAAAAAAGTTTTCTTACAATCCATTCATTACTGTTTAGCTTTTCCTCACAAGAGCTAAAGTGATACAGCTGCATTTGATAAAAACCCACATATGTAGTTGAGATTAAATGGAGATTTCAGCAAACATTTGGACACAAATTTCCAAACATCTCCTCAGTGTTGGAAACTTATCCCAGTTTTCCCCTTCCCTGGGGGCAGAGCAGGAGACTTGGCAAGGCTTCATGGGATCTGGTGTAGTGGTTCCTCCTCTTCTATAAAGGAGGAGGGAGAGGTGCAGGAGCCCACAGAGTCCCTGCACCCTAGGATGGCTGACATTGCTGCTATTACTGCTGTATAGTCAATGAGCTAACTGGAGCCTACTGCTACCTATCCAAAGGCATCATTTTGACCTGCACCCAAAACAGGATATAGTGCCAGAATTTGCAGAATTCCCAAAGGACTTTGGACTGTGAGTCAATGCAAGGATGCTTAACAGTAAATGGATACTTTACAGTAAATGAACTATACCATTAATCTAAGGATATAATTCATTTGCAGTACATGCCTCTAGAAATAATATCCAACACTACAATCTGATTTTAAATCTCAAACTGTTTTACAAATTATTACCTCACTCAAAAGATGTCATGCAGTATCTGTTCTGCTCTGATTTAATGCTGAGAAGACAACACTGTGCTACATTTGTGGACATTAACATTGATTTTGATTTTAAATTGTTGTTACTATTTTTTGTCTACAGTTGGGACAAGAATGATCCCTTCCACTGAGTTGGTGCTGTTTGTCACAATACTACTGACTAGTGTTTGTGCCCAAGAGTATTATGAGAGAAAAGTGAACAAGAAATCTAAGGCCAAACCTATAGCTGCAAATATTCATGATGGACAAGGTAAGAAAATTATACATTGAATGAGAACATTATTTTTCTGCTTATTACACAGTTAGTCACGGTTTGTGCTAAAAGTTTGTTATTATTCTATCAGAAAGATGCCAGAGTGCTTAAACTATCTTTTGTCCAAAATGTATACATAGTCACTGCACACATCACTTTGGTCTTCTATTTTACCAGCTTAGATGTTAGTATCTTATGGTATGAACCTATGACATAAGCCTGTAGCTATGCAAGATAACTTCATCTGTTCTGTTCAAACCTATAAATCAATACATTGTGTTAAAATTTACTTATTAGAGAAAGGAAGCACAGTGACAAGTTGTGGGGTTTGGAAATCAAGTTATTTCAAAATGAAAAGAGAAACGGGTGTGTGCACACAGCTATCCTAGATGAGGACTGCAGTTTGGAGCTCTCCTTTCTGCTGGACAGCTCTGAGAGTGCCAAGGAGAACCATGAACAGGAAAAGCAGTTTGCCATAAACGTGGTGGATGGGCTGCAAAATGTACAGCTGCAGACCGGCCGCAGCTTGAGCTGGAGGGTGGCTCTGCTGCAGTATAGCAGTCACGTCATCACAGAGCAGACCTTCAAAGACTGGAGGGGCACGGAAAACTTCAAGACCCGCATAACACCCATCATCTACATCGGCCATGGCACCTATACCACCTACGCCATCACGAACATGACCAAGATCTACCTGGAGGAGTCCAGCCCTGGCAGTATCAAAGTGGCCGTGCTGCTTACAGATGGTGTATCTCACCCAAGGAACCCAGACATTTTCTCCGCTGTTGCTGATGCTAAGAACCAGGGTGTCAAATTGTTCTCTGTGGGCATCACGCCGGCAGCCAACGAGCCAGCCAATGTGGCCCAGCTCCGTCTATTGGCCAGTTCCCCTCCCTCACGCTACCTCCATAATTTACAGGACACAGACATTGTGGAAAAAGTCATCACTGAAATTGTGAGTATGTCTTGTCTTTCAGCAAACAATACTGAGGAGAAAAGTGCTGTGTTCACTTTGAATAAGCAGTTGACACATGGATAGCTTTGTTCAAGTATTCATATAGAGCTGGAGTGATGGCAATGCCATGAAGAATGAAAGAATGTCTCTGACAGTTGTAGATTTTTAAGCTTTTTTTCCCAGGGGGTTTAGAAAGAGCAGTTTGACATGTGCACATTGTGTGGGCATATCCTCTGGGATTTCCCTCAGCAGTGCAATACCTTTTTTTGTCTTTTTTAGGGATAAACCAACTATCTTGCAATCTCATGTCACATTCTTTTAAGTGGGTTTTAACAGTAATATTGTCTTTACAATAACAAATAACTTTCATTTCCCTCTTGGATTTACAAAGGAATTTCTTTACACATTGATTTCCTGCAGGATTTCCTACGGGGTACAAAAAAAAAAAAAAAAAAGTTACATCACTTAACAATGACTGACTTCATTCAGGATTGTAGTATTGATATTATTAAAAGTCTGTAAGATACTCATCACCATTTTCTCTTTTTTTCTCTCAACAGACTGCCTTGGCTGATGAAGGGGTATGTGTTGTTACAACTGATCTGCTCATATGTATACAATCTTTTGACATATAATCATGCATAATCAAGTGCAGATGCCCTCTGACTATATAGATAGACATTCAGGACAATTGAGAAAAGATGTCTTTTCTTTACAAAGTGCCCCCTGGCTCAGAGATGCTCATGTGAGAAAGGAGAGAGGGGACCAAGTGGGCCTGCAGTGAGTACTTTTACTTTTCGGAATATACCAACATTCCTTTGAAGTATTATTATACAGTGGTTTGTCAAAATGAGGGATTCCTGAAATCTGGTGCAGAGGAATCCAACATAGTCCCAATATTTCAGGAATGGTGATTGTGTGGCTTTGAATAATCAGGATAATCACTTGCCTTTTTTTCAATAGGCTATATAGCTTGCAGGCATCTTGCACAGGCAAAGTGAGTGGATAGGTGGTCCCATCCCACATTCTGTTAGCAAGCCTATGGCAACAGGAAAAGGAAAAAAAGACTGTATACTGCCATTCACAGACAACTATATTTGTTGTTTCGGTGTGTGCTCTGTCCCTGCAACTTATTGCACATTTCCCATCCAGCATAAGATGTCAACCATGGAAACCGAAGGCACCGCATGTATACCTCTATTCCCAATAAAACCGGACCTTTGGCCATCATAAATCACACACACACAGACCCTACTGTCAGGGTCACTTACTCAGGGATAGAACCCTGCAAAGGGATTAAGGCTGGCTGCAAAATGAGGCACCACATACTACACATGATCAGTGCATTTTGCTAGAGGATAGCCTCAACACCCAGATGTCCACTAACAAACCCATTTAAAAGATGGTGTTGTGAGGTCATACACGTCTCAAGGTCTCTTTAGGCCAGGACCTGTAATGAATCAAAATCAACATGAAGAAATAATACTGAAGAGTCTAGACACTGCTAGGCTACCTTCAATGCCATTTATGCCATTGACTAAGTGATGTAAGAACTAGAAGGCCCAAGAGCTAGAAGTGGCTGGTACAATAAATGACACTGACAGAAGCCTAGCAGTGTGTAGACTTTTCCATTTTATTTAAATCTCATTTAAGCCCCTCTCCTCCCCAGATATCTGACAGCTCAGGCAATGTTGGCGTTTCGGGCATCTGACAGATAGACATGTTGCTGACAGACAGCTGAATGACTGTTAACCAGGTGCTTTCTCCTCGAAGAGATTCTTCAAATTCTTACACTCAGACTGAAAGGCTTTCATAATTGCTCTCATTAGTTTAATGGTCACAAACCAGTGATTTCTGGCAGATAGCAACTGACACACGCTGTCCAGGTGCTGCTCAACAAAATGACCCCTGACCCTGTTGACAAGAAGCCTCACGCCCACCTATGTCTTCAGCTGTGATACACAGACACACTTTCACACACAGACATCCACAACCACACACATGTGATACACACACTAACCTACACACACACATAGCTATCCATCTTCTGACCCTTTTCTCCTTTTTCTGTCTCAGAGTTTAACAATACCTAATTTGAGGTAAACTTGCTTACTTTTAAACTTTTACACATCAGAGATAGGTGAAATGGTCAAGATAACCCCTGATTCTGAGATAAATAGCCTTGGTGTCTTAAATTTGTCAATAGTTACGGACAGTGTACACAGACTGGAGAGCAAAATGTAGAAAATGGAGGAAATTAATCAAATGTCAACCCTTTTTTGTCTCTTGTCACAGGGGAAGAAAGGTCGCCCTGGAGAAGATGGAGCCCCAGGGCTTAAAGGCCAAAAGGTCTTTGCCTTTCAATGATCTATTACTTCATCACCTGTCGAGTGTGTCTTCATGGATTTATACAGCAATTTTAAAGTGTTCTGTTCCAAAATGCTATTTGAACATTTTGCACAGAAATTATTACCTCAAGTTGATAATTCAATATCTGTAAAATTTAGTGGACCCAGTTAGTGGAGTGTTATCATTCATTGAAGGAATTAAGTTACATATAAATCTATTAGTTGATATTATTGGTACTTTCTTTTTTTCCTACACCAGTTTATGAATTACCAAACTCCTTACTGTGTGTAAAAATATATGCTCTTCACTAACCTACATGAGTGAGGATAAATGGCTTACATTCATTGATGTACTGAGTCAGTGTAATCCTGTCATATCAGGGTGAAGCAGGGCTAAGCGGGCTACCAGGGCGAGAGGGCGCTGAGGTAAATGTCCATATTCATGATCAAAATTTTAAAAAATACAATTTTCACTGTGTTATTTATATCCAAGATCTCATGATTGTTAATCATTTGCAGGGAAAACCAGGTTACAAAGGAGAGAAGGTATTTAATTCATACTAATGAGATTGTTTTGTTGGAAATGCTTTGAGCCTTGCATAATAACACTTTGTAATCTCTGCACAGGGTGAAAGGGGTGAGTGTGGCACTCCAGGAATCAAAGGAGACCGGGTATGAAGCCACTTTCTACACTAACATTGCCATGTTTTAAGTATGATAAATTCTCACTTATTGTACATATTGTTGTTGATGTTCTTCAGGGTCCTGAGGGTCCAGTTGGCACAAGAGGAACTAGAGGGCTGCAGGTCAGCAACAGCAACCACAAATACTTGAATCTGATTGGCTGGAGGGTGTCAATATAAAAACCAAAACAATATATTTGCGCACCTCAAACATGGTTCCCCTCAACAGTTTAGTCCACTGTTCTATGTCAGTGCTAAGCTCATATTAAACATATTGTAGCTAATAATAACAACAACAATAAACTAACATCTACACTTACCAGTTGTGTTGCCTTAAGCTAACTATATTAGTCTACATTAGCCGTTAGCTACCACACCCTGCCCCCCCTTTCATGCACTATATGAGATTCGAATATCGTGTTTTCCAGGCCTGGAAAACTCATGTAACATAACAATTAAACAAAATCATAGAAGGTTTATCATCATCTGTGTCTATATTAATCTGTCAATAACTAGTATATTTAGACCTTTGAATGAAAAGTTACCCAAAGAACAAACTTTTGCATGAAATATGTTCTAAAAAATAGTTGTAGCAAATTAATTAATTCAAATCAAAGGTAGAGCAGATAAAAATAACATTTCAACATACCACATGTTCATTGTATCTGTATGTACTTTGTGAGAGGGTTTAACCCATGGTAAATAGATGGTTCTGCTCCATAACAGCTCTATACATACACTGATACACAAGTATACATTTTAGAGTAAGAGCAATACAGTGCATCCTATTTACAGTACTTGCTAGATGTCCATTCATTTTCAGTGGGCAAGGTTCCAGCTGTACATTGGCATGCCACTTCACATAGGAGAACTGGCTTATATTCATTATTACAAATACCAAATGTTATGCCCTATGTCAGGAGTTTTCAAAGTCTGAGACTTTGCCCCAGGCCTTCCCTCAGACAAAGCTTAGAAAAGTCACCCTCCTTGACTTAATTTGTGGATCATGTCTACAGGACCACGTCGCTGCTTTGATCCTGCAGACATTCATCAATTGAGACAAGCTAGCCTAATATTACTGTTCAACATAAATTCAAACTGCATACAAATACAAGAAAAGGGAGGACTCCAAAGGCATTTATTAGTTTGCATGACTCTGGGTAAGTAGGAAAAATAGTAAAATTCCCCAGACCTATCTCGAACTATTTCTTCAACCAAATGATAGATATTGAGGCTCTTCTACAGCACTGTCCAAAAACAAAATTATTCTCATGTACATGTTTTTCACCTTCATTCTCTCAGCCTCCCCTGAAACTGTTTGGCATCCTACTGGGGAGGCCTACCTCCCACTTTGAAAACTGCTGCTGTAGGCCACAAAAATATTGAGTGCAAATTGTTAAAATAAAGGAAACCCCACTTTATACAAAGAAATTAGCTGCTAAAAAAAATCAGGATTTGCCCGCACACACATATACACACGCTTTGTATAGCTATAATATCCAGATGTGGATTAACTGTGATTAATGGCTGTGTGTTGTTACTGGTCAGGGGTTACCGGGACCACAAGGAGACATCGGACCAGAGGGCCCTCAGGGAAAGCAGGTTAGTGTCTTTTGAAAGGAACAACTCCTTCTCACCTCATCATGCACATCTGCTGTGACCTTTACATTTCCGTTTGTGATTAGTTTAAACAAGAGGTTGGAGCTTCACCACCCCATCTTTTACCATGCAACAGAGAGCCGTGTTTTTATGGTAATAGGCACCTGCAGGAACATTTGGCAATGAGCCAGTTTCCTTCCCTTCATTAGTGTAATTCACCAGCATAAGAGATTAACCACCAGCAAATAAATCCCATCACAGGTTCCGCTAGTATCCTGTTTCTAAACACACACTAGGAACTGCCGCCAGCAGTCAGCTTTCCCACCAGGAGCTGCAGTTAATGACATGACAGTAACAGTAACAGTGTAGGCTTGCTGTCTTGCCGTGTAAGAACATGCAGGGGGCATTGGGAAAGATGAGCAAAACTGATGGTGGTCTCTTTTTTAAGTGTCACAGAATAATGAAAAATGATACCAGAAAGACCACCTTTATCGTTAGATTTTTTGACTTTTAAAAGAAAACCCTACAAATTCAATTGTGTCATGTACTGTGAATAAGGTTGAATGAAGTCCTGTAATGCTAAATTGTTATGTCAACTCATCTGAATGTGAAACCAAACAGCTGCATAAAAACTGTCCTGAGACACACACTGAATTACAGTACAAAACAGGACATGGAGCCACAAGAATATATGCAAAGAAGGATTTATTTGGGTGCTAAACAGATTTTTACACTTTTTTTTCTTTTTTTTTACACGCCCCAGTCACGCCTCAGCCTTTTGTTTAGTTCTCACCTACCCTCAGTGTACTCCTATTTTGCATTGGCTCATGTTGTCATATCTTTTTAGTTCCAGCATTCCCTGGTGTTATTCCTTGTTATATTTGTGATCTTAGGGTGAACGTGGTCTACCTGGCCCTGCTGGAATTCAAGGGGAAACTGGTGTTGGACTTCCAGGACAAAAGGTAAATAATAATGCTTTATTGTATTTTTTGATTGGTTGTTTGCCATCTATATGTCACATCCCTCCTTCATATTCAACCAAGTCTATGTTAATCTGCAGGGTGACATGGGATTCCCAGGCCGACTGGGTCCTCCTGGTCCTCCTGGAATGGGTGAACCCGGACTTCCTGTAAGTTAAGGAGAAACAGGGTCCTGTTCAACTGCAGAGTATTGCATGACATAATTTGTGCGCTTGTGAGAACCTCATATTATCTCTGTGACAGCTGAAGGAGAAAAGAGTGGGAAATGTGATCTGTTGAGTAAACTTACAGGTACTTTGATCTGAGTGCTGTTTAGGTGACAGACTCTCTGGCTTTGTTTACAGGGGGCTCAAGGGCCACAAGGTGTTCAGGGGGAAAAGGGACCCCAAGGCGAGGGATTCCCCGGACCAAAGGTATGATTACGAGAATGTCATGAGAGAACAACCCAAAACAATAGAAACATAATCTGTGTAAAATGGAAAACCCCACAATGCTTTGCTAGCATTTCTTATAGGGTAGTGAATTGGGAAACCAAGACATCTCAAAAGGTAACACTTTAGAATAATTATAGTTTGTAAGCCTAATAAGCTGAATCAGCGATAAATTAAATCACATCCTATTCTGCAGCTGAATAATAAATTATTAATGAAATTTGTTAAAATACATCTGATCCATATGCTATTGCCATTTCTCGTGTGCCATTTATGCATCAATACCTAATGCTAATATGCATGTATTCTTAGACTGATATAAACTGACACTTTTGAACCCACAAAGGTATCTTTATTTCTGTTGATGAATTAATGTTTTAATGCTATAGAAATTATTTATAAATGTTAAATTGCTGCAGTGGATTTCACTCATGTTCGAAATGATTTGTCAGTACATTTGTCAAACATGTGTTAAACAGCTGTACAGGTTTTTGTAGCTCCTAATCTAAAGGGGAAACTGTTCTATATGGACATTCATAAGGGTTTTAAGTTTAATTCAACTTTGACCCAGTGGTGGTCAGCCACAGCAGACATTTCTAAACAATCAAATAGAGAGAGCAGCTGTAGCCTAGAGGTCAGAGAAGTAGGCATGTGTTCAGACAAATTCCCAGACCAGCTGGTAAGAGAAGGGCAGGTGAACACCTCACTACTTCCTTCCTCCAAAACTATTGTCAAGGTGCCCTTGAGCAAGGCACTTAATCCCAATGCAATGAAGCCGCTCAGTGGCCACCAGCAGACAATTGTGTGCACCTCTCAGGTATAAAAAAGCTTGACTGACTGAAGAGGAGGATACTCCTGTTAAGAAGTGTGGTTCATCAACTTTCCTTGGATAAAGGTTACATTAAAGTAAAATAAAAAATTAAATATTAATAACCAAATAAATAGCATATTTATTTGCTTATAGTCAGCCTTGTACAGTCAGCTTTGAGTTGGCAGTATTATTTTAAACTTAATATATTCATTGATGGCTAAAGAACCTGAGATCATTAAATTCTAACTAGCTAAGACTAAGGCTTAATTATACATTTGTTAGCATTAGATAAAGATGCACAAATTATGTACTAGCCATAGTATCCTTCACTTATGAATGAGAAAATTTTACCTATTACAATGCACTACATAGTTACCAATATTAAAAATATAATACATAACTTATTTTTGTGATTTTATTCACGATTAACTCGTGAGTTGTTATGACTTATAAAAAGTTGTTATTATGAAGTGTTACCTTCTATCTTGCCCTGATTAGCTTTTACCCTTAAGTACCTGCATTCATTTTCAGATTGGCACCAAGCTCAACACCCACTCTGACACAAATGTCCTCTGAATAAAGGGTCGGGTCTTTACATAACTAAAATGTAATCTGTTGTGAAATGCCATCATCAGAATGCCTATAGTTGAAATTGCTAACATAGTTTTCAGGCCCGAAAATAACACTAACAAAAAAGCACATTTTTGGCATGTACTCTCTGGATTTTAGAGAGTAAAATTGGCCTACTTATATGTAACTGAGCCCTTCTTCAACACATGGACTGCATCTGTCAAAACCAGATCCCACTCAGTTCCAACTCATTGACTCACAAGTCTCCATTCAAGCACAACTGCTGCTTGTGTGTTAAGCCTGTAAAAACAACATTTTTCCCCATGTTGCAACATGTTACAGTATGGGTCATACTGTAACATACTGTACAATACCTGCACAGAGAGTGTGCAAAAACCTCATTCAAATGGAAAGTGTTGGGATTCAACCAAACTATTAATAGGATATGCAGAAGTAAGAGCAGTAGTACAGTATAAAACATGCCTTGTGTTTATTTTTTTATGACAGTGCTGAAATACAAAATTCTCAGTCCTGTAATTATAATTATAGCTGCAGAGAAAGAAACGTAAACCACATTAAAGTCAGGTTAATTTATATATTACTTGCATAAATTAATAAACTAAAGACAGTCCCTTCCATAAAATCCATAAAAATCTCACTGTTTATTGCAGTTCAAGTCAGAACCCGTGGGTAAACTTAATAATGGGTGAGACATGTTTATGTGGTTGCCGGGGATTTGCTGGATATTTAAACACACTTTTATTTGTTAACGGAAGCTGCTGGAAAATTAACACTGCATGTATCCTCAAGCAACTGCACATCTGTTTGACCTGTGCCAGACTCATTCATTCTTATGGGAAGGGGAGTAGTTCTACAGGAGGTGATCACCGCCTCCCTCCATTACACATACACTCAAAATAAACACGATCCAATCTGTATGTCTGCATGTCATTACATTTGGATTGTACTCAGGTTATACAATATGCTTACATTCAGCAGCCCCCTGACATTTAAATTTTTGCTAGTCCAAGTAATAGAGCACACTCCAGGAAGATCATGTAAGTAAGAGGTGCAGGAAGAAAAAAACAAAAACACAATTCCATTCCTAGTGCATAGGATCACCTAGTATCAATCACAAGAGGGTAACAGGAGCTAACTTGCTATTCCTCTATACTCTACTGACTGAAAACAACGTGCATTTGGCTGTGAACCAACAGCAAGTGGTTGTGATGCGATAGGCAGAGAGGGGTCACGACCTGTCTTTTCCACAGGGGGATCGGGGGCTCACTGGACCGAGGGGCCATAGGGGACAGCCTGGTGCAGGAATCAAAGGAGAAAAGGTAGGCTATAAATATATCAGCTAATGAATTCCATTCTCACAAAATCCCATGTCTATACAACAAAGGACCCTAATGAAATCCATAAAGAAGCCTGGATGTCCTTTGGGCTACAATTACGCTCCTTGGACCACTGGATTGAGTCAGACAAGAGCAGATGGGAGAGTTCTAAAAACAGGTTACTGTGGGGAAAGTTGAAAGTTAAAGTTGAAGTATGCCGCTTTACTACTTTACATGCTTAATAATATAGGCATAGTTAATACAGGTGAAGTTACACACACCATCAGCACAGTAGTTTTAGTTTAGTTACACGTGTAATGAGGTATTGCCAATCACAAACAAAAGGAATTTGTCATTTACAGCTTGAGATACTCACGTTTGCAGATATTATGCAGATGGAAAGTACTTTTTATGTACTTTATCAGCATTATGAGTCTTTTGAATAACTCCAATTTGTCACAGTTCCAGTCATAGCACAGAGACCACTCTGCTGAAATGACCAGTAACACTCTTTTAGCTGCTGATCTGGTCAGTGCTCTGTGGATGTTCTCCTCAATCTTAGTGATACATATGCCATTATTAATCAAAATATTTCATAGGTCATCTTAAAGAAAGTGGCATTACAGACATAGGTCTTGGATGAGTTACTTCATATAGATAGATAGACTGTATGCCAGGTAGCTGTGTATTCTTCACCATCACTGAAGAATGGAGTGCTTCAAGGGTCAGTTCTGGGCCCAGGATTGTTCTTTATTTATATGCTCTCACACTTTGTAATATTATTTGGCAAATTCAAATAGTTCTGTCTCACTTGCACTGAGCACAGGTGTACCTGCAATGATTTTAATCAGGATGATGATGAGTATGACCAAATAATTTCAAATTTAGTCCCGTTATACCGCCTTCCCTACCAGAGGTGGGGCTTAGGGGTGGCTGTCTTGGTCCATCTGTCTGTCCATCCTTTGAATACTTTACTCCACAGCAATGTATCTCAAAATCTATTGGGGGAACATCGTGAAATTTGGTGAATACATTTATGCTCCTTGGAGGATGATCCCTGCTAATTTTGATGACTCCTTGACTTTTCTTCTAATGCCGCCTCATGCCAAAATATTAGCTTTGCACGCAAGATATCACAAAATGAAATTAGTGGATTATTATGATATTTGGTGAGTGTACTCATACTCTCCAAAGGAAGATTGCACTTGATTGTGGTGACCTCACTACCTTTCCTCTAGTGCCACCCTTATGCCAAAATGTCAAGTTTGTTATCTCAAAATCTATTGGGTGGATTGGCATTATTTTTTGAATTTGTGATTTGGAAATCACATTCATGCTACTCAGAGAATGAACCCTGTCAACTTTTGTGACCTCAAGACTTTGCCACTAGCAACACCCTCAGGCCAAAATGTTCACACCCCGTTCTTCCACTACTTGCATTCCCCATATGAACCAGGCCAGTGGGGCACTAATGGCGGAGGGCCTGCATTTTTTCACTTATTTATTACTTCCAAACAGTTTTCCATGAGAGATCAGAACTTTTGATACCCTTTGAGCAGAAATACACCATTTAGTCTACACACATAACTACTTACAATTCCTGTGTAAAGACTATAAAACAAAGTTTATGTGGCTTGCAGATGGTGCCCCTAGACACTGGAAGAGCCTGAGGACACTGAGCTGACAGACTCACTAATTGTGTACTCATTTCTTTCTTATTTTAATTTTTGAAGCCTGCCTTTGATAGTTATTGATGAATGAACATGAATAAAAATATAGGTAATATATCCACTCATAAATACCTCCAGGGTGAGTTTGGGTCTCCAGGTTCTCCAGGACCAACTGGACTACCAGGAGCAGGCATACAGGGGGAGAAGGTAATCAGAACATCTTTAATGGTTCATTTCTTTCTGTCTCACATACTGAAACATAAAAACACAGACATGGACATATATAAGTACATACATATGCACATGTATACGGATGCCAATAAGCATACATGTATACATATACATACAGAATTATGCACTGGTACTTTTCCAATGTTTATCGTTGCACAGGGAGTAGAGGGCCCAAGAGGTCCACCAGGAATCAGAGGACCTCCAGGAGAAGGCCTACCTGGATCCAAGGTTTGTAAAAACACTCATGAAATGTAACATTGCATGTGTTTATACCTTATTTCAATTCTGTCTATCAATTTCTTAACACAAACATAAGAGAGCAGAATAAAAACTGGCTACCAAAACCCACTGGTAAATATGATGATGCCAAGCAAGCTCATTATTGACGTCTGAATAAGTTTTGATCACACATTTTTTAATGTTACTAGAAGTCTGTTCTAGTGACATCACTAGTGATGTCACTTTTTTTTCCAAAGAATGACATGTATGCACTCTAAGTTGTAGGTACATTTTGTTATTTCATGATATGTCATCATGTTGTTTCTGTTTTCAGGGAGATCAAGGTTTACCTGGAGAACAGGGAGCTCCAGGAGAGAGAGGCTTTGGTGAGCCTGGTCCAAAGGTAGGACCACTTATGTACTACTCCAAAAATATCAACTTAATCTTGACCTAGATAAAGATAGCACTGAATTATTTCCTTAATGGACAAATAAATGTACAGACCAATGTGCTGAATACACCTGCAAAAAACTACTATATATTCTACTGTCATAGGGCGAGCCTGGAGCAGCTGGTTTGGGGGGCCTGCCTGGTCTTCCAGGAGAGGATGGGGCTCCGGGACAGAAGGTACAGTACTGTAGGTCAACTCCTTGGAAATCTGCCTCTCGGTAGTATAGTAAACACAATTTCTCAGTATTATCTGAGTTCCTCTGTACATTGGCTTACAATGGGAGAGAAGACAATGCACTTATAGAGTTCAAGTAGTAAAAAGGAGCCAAGGGTTAAAAACTGATGAGAAAGAGGCTCTCTGTCTCATCTACCTTTTCTCTCTCAGGGTGAACCAGGTTTACCTGGCCAGAGAGGTTCTGAGGGAGCAGCAGGAATTGGCATTCAAGGAGAAAAGGTTTGCTTTACATTTATATCCTCAATGACATCTTGGGTCTATCGCTATTTATATGAGAGCAGCGTTAATGTGAATTAAATAATGTGTGCTGTAATTCTTCCCAGGGCGACCAGGGTCAGAGAGGTATCCGTGGGTTACATGGGCCTCCAGGGATCACAGGGCCCTCGGGGTCAAAGGTAAGAATAAATAAAACATTTCAACAGGGAAATATTTCACTGTATGACAGGTGCTTTTTTAAGACAATATTATATAAGCACTATACTTGAGTGTTCTGTTCTTGGCCAATATCTTGTCTTTCCACATATGCTGTGATGAGCAAAATATTGTTCAAGATTCATGTCACAGCAAACCCAACCTCTGAATTCAGCCAAAACATTTGCCAGGCTCAGATCAGTTGCTCAACTCCTTTGCAGGTTATTGGCAGCACAGTGATTACTTAAATAAAAGAGGCACTTAATTTGGATTTTAAGTCTTTTGCCAACTTCTGTTTTCAGGGAGAACCAGGGATACCAGGCCGGCTCGGTATGCCAGGGCCCCCGGGACGAGCCATAGCAGGTTCCAAGGTAACAAACACATATCTATTATCACTCTGTCTTTTAACACAGGTCTTGGCAGGTAGACAGCTAGCAGGCAGTCAGAGCGCACTTCAGTGTCATCCACTTGTTGCTGATAAGCATGGCTGTTACATTGTCTTGGTCTCCTTGGTTTCCAGGGTGATGTAGGACCTCCCGGCCCCCCCGGGCATGTTGGGGAAACAGGCCACGGGCTACCTGGTCCAAAGGTAAGTGCTGGCATTTTTAAAAGAAGAACATTCATAGAACATTTTTGAAGATATATTGATACAGACAGCACTAATGTTGTTGGTTTTTATTTTATCAGGGTGATCGTGGTCATCCAGGTTTACCAGGTGCAGTTGGTCTAAAAGGCGAAGGTTTCCCTGGCCCTGTGGTTTGTACCATCAACCAAGAAATTGCAAAATGTAAAATTTTACTATTTTGTGAACAACAGCGAAGTCATGTGCAAGCTAATGTCTTAATTTCTCTGCTTTATCTAGGGCCCTCCAGGCCTGCCAGGCTTACAGGGTGAACAGGGCCCTGAAGGAATAGGAATTCCTGGTCCTAAGGTTTGTGTGAATATGTATGTGTGTTTTTGCATTTGTGTGTGTATATAGGGATGCTTACAGTATTTTTGATACTTACTGACATGTCTGTTCCAGGGAGACATTGGCTTCAGAGGGTTGCCAGGTTTGCCCGGCCCACCAGGAGAGGGATTACAAGGCCCACCAGTAAGCATGCCATATAGCCTTATCTATCTGTGATTAATGTCTCAGGCGGATTAGTAGCCAACAAACAATATTAGCCTATGACAATCCACAAGATATGTTTAATAAGCATTATGATATACCTGAGGATTTATACAGTGTAAGCTTGCAGGTTGTTTGATTCTTCTCATAACAGTGATCACTTTTGTCATTTGTTTTAAGGGTATTGTTGGTAGGCCTGGACCTCCTGGTCCAACTGGACCTCCAGGAGAAGGTATTCAAGGCCCAAAGGTAAAGCATCACCTTGGATCATTTTATAAGTGTATATACAACCTATGGAGTTTCCAGTTAAGCATGGTAGCATTTTACCATGAGTATAAAGCAGCAATATTAATCAACCAAGCTATTCATAATCAGAATCTGTTCTGCAAAACAAATTTGATTGGTGCTGACACACTACCCTTATAGCATTCAAAAACACATGACTGGCGCACTAGCTGCCGCTCAAAACATTACAAAGACTGATGGATTATTGATTTTGTATCTACCGTGGGTTTAGACCTGTGTGATTTAATCCAGAAAATTATCTATTTCCAGGGGGAGCCAGGGTCTCAGGGTGTGACTGGGCCTAGAGGGTCTCCAGGAGAGGGATTTCCTGGAACTAAGGTAAGGCAGTTAGATGTATCTGTCAAACATTTTTGTTCATATCTGATTAACTTTATTCTGACTGCAGACTCACTCTCTTCCCATTATAGGGTGACCGTGGTTTACAGGGTGAAAGGGGTATGAAAGGAATGAAAGGAGACATTGGAGACCATGGAATTCCTGGTGAAGCAGTAAGTGCTCCTTTTATATAATAATTTAAAACCATAATCATGACCCTAAACCATATAGGTGATGTGAGAGTGGATGGATGGATGGATGGATGGATGAATAATGGATGGATGAACAGCAATAATAACAATAACAATAATAATCATTGACAACACCATGATCATCACCCTCTCATGAGTCAGAGGTAACTGTTTTTAATAATAAAAGTGATATTGATTTCATTTTTTTTCTCAAATCCCAGGGGAAGCCAGGAGCAAAAGGAGAGCCAGGCCTCACAGTAAGTTAATCATTTTCACTAGTGTATTACCATTCAACTAATATTAGAAGTTTTGAACTAGCCTAATATATCTTTTCTGATCTTTTTCAGAGAGATGACATCATTAAGCTGATCAAAGAAATCTGTGGTAAGACCACAAATCAAGTTTATTTGTATCTTGAAAAAACATAAAGTCCACACAATTTCCAAAGTCCCAAAACTTACTGATGATTGACGTTCCAATCTTCCAATAAATCAATATATTTATTTCAATGTGACTTTACGTTTTTTCACTGTTTGCTCTTTCTGTCCGGCACATGAGTTTGAGTCGGATGTGCGTGCTCCATCTTTTCTCTAATTTTATTTGTATAGCCCTAAATGACAAGCAAATATCTTGCAACTGGAGGATGTGTGGCAGTGTATATATAGTGCAATATGATCTGATCAATAACATGACACAAGCCCATATAATATTTTACATGTGAGGAAAAGCACCTTGAAATTAAATAGGAACTAGTGCAGGGAGGACAGAAGAAGTGATATGTGGTCACATTTGCAGTAATAAAGTCTTGGTCATACAAATGCAAACATACAAGCAAACAAAGGTGTGCATCCAAGTTTCGGTTAATGTTAAAAACAATTGTGACTCTCTGTTTTCAGGATGTGGCATCAAATGCAAAGAAAGACCAATGGAACTTGTGTTCGTCATCGACAGCTCAGAGAGTGTTGGTCCTGAAAACTTTGAGATCATCAAGGACTTTGTCACAAGGTTGGTGGACCGGACCACAGTTGGGCGTAACGCCACCAGAATCGGACTGGTCCTCTACAGTCTGGATGTCCACTTGGAGTTCAACTTGGCTCGCTACATGACTAAACAGGATGTTAAGCAAGCCATAAGGAAAATGCCTTACATGGGTGAGGGCACCTACACTGGTACCGCCATCAGAAGGGCAACTCAGGAGGCTTTCTTCAGTGCCCGCAGTGGAGTCAGAAAAGTAGCTATTGTCATCACTGATGGTCAGACTGACAAGCGAGAGCCTGTCAAACTTGACATAGCTGTGCGGGAAGCTCATGCTGCCAATATTGAGATGTACGCACTGGGCATTGTCAATTCTTCTGATCCCACACAGGCTGAGTTCCTGCGAGAGCTCAATCTCATTGCGTCTGACCCTGACAGTGAACATATGTACCTTATTGATGACTTCAATACTTTACCAGGTGATAATCACAGTCAAATGTTACCATGTTTTCAGCTGTGTGTTCATGTAAAGATAAATTATGCTGTGCAGCAATCAAATATGTAGTTTTTATGCCTTTCTGTTCAGAGATTATGAAGTGACTGAAACGGAGTGATTTTTCTTACTTTTTTCAGCACTGGAGTCCCAACTCGTTAGCCAGTTCTGTGAAGATGAAAATGGTGCCCTTATCTACAATCGCATCACCAATGGCTATGGAAATGGCAATAATGGTCATGGTAACAATGGATATAGATATAATGGTATTGGGAATAATGGCTATGACAGTAATGTTTATGGAGGCACTGAATATGAGAACAATGGCTTTGTGACCCACCGAGAAGAGATCCAAAATCAGAGGAACATCAACAGTCGAGGGCGTGGAGACACCTTTACACTACCCATCAGTGCTGGTCCACTCCCAGTTCAGGTCTAGTTTAAATTTCAGCTGTTTCTGTTATTGTATCCATATCTATACTGTCATAGTTATTTTGTTTAAAACTGATCCCAGCGCTGATAGTTTTTATGCCACTGCCTTAAACTTAGGTGGAAGAAGATGATGAAGGTGAAGACTTAGACTTCAGGACGGCACCGTTATTACCTGTGAGAGAAAGCACCCACTCTAATGAGGAAGTCCCATCATCTTCATTGTCTTCATCATCTTCATCGTCTTCATCCTCATCTGCAACAGCTTCACAGGATTCAGCTTCATCCTTAACCTCTAATCAGTTGCAGCCTGTAGTAACTCCTGTCGTGCCTGAGGGTGAGCACAGCACTCATGATCTTTTCTCGTAGTTTAAATGTACATGCTGTGGAAATTACACATCTCACACACCATTTCTTTGGCAGAGTCCCCTCGTCTTGATCCCCGCTGTAACCTCGGCTTGGACCAAGGCACCTGCCGAGAATATGTCATCCGATGGTACTATGACAAACAGGCCAACGCCTGTGCACAGTTCTGGTATGGAGGCTGTGGTGGAAACGACAACCGTTACGAGACAGAAGATGAATGCAAGAAAACTTGTGTTCTATCCAGAACAGGTAATTTTCTAAGGTCTCTGGCAGCAAAAATAAATAAATAAATAAAATATCCATGCTTTTTTTCCCCTGAATAACCTACTTTGTTGTCCCCAGCTGGATAAAATGAGAAAAACATGTTTGGCTGTGATCTGATGAACCTTCTGAGACCAGCGAAAATGAAGTGGACTCTTTGAGTTCTCTGCTTACAGAATACCATCTGCCGTTTTGTCGTCTTAACCTAATGCACTCTGTCATCGTCAGTTGTGTTCAGAAAATCCTATGCACCATCCTCTTTTTCAAGCATTTCTTCCTCTTTCTCTCAGATACAAACACAGTTTTGAGTATATGTTTCAGTGGTGCTATAGAAAAATGAGTGACCAAACCAAATCCTGAAAAACTACTGACATGTTTCATCTAATAGTTAGTGACTACCTGATTTAGTTTTAGAATTACTGACTTGTACCTCAAATAAATGGTATTGCGCTAAACATTCCAGATGAAATCCTGCATTCGGAGTTTGGCTGCACTGGGAATGAAGTGACAACTTCAAAACAAGCTATTAGAATTTAAAGTTAACTTAAAGATTATTCTTATATCTCTCTGAGCCATGTACTATTACATACACTGACTATTTCTAGCAAGAACGTATAGTCATGTTTTTTGTTTACCATGCTTTGAACTGTTTGAATATGAACCATATGCTCTGAATACTTCTGTTTGTTTGTACTATTGTTGTTTGTTCATTTGTATGTTTTTATTGCAATTTCTTTCAGTTGGGTCATAGCAGCTAGCCTTAATAGAAGGTATATTCTGTGTGCGTAATTGCTTTCAGAGGGATATTATTGTGAAGAATTATCACATATCATTCAGGACTGTGGCTTTCTGTTATCCATCCATTAAATGCCTGCAATTATGGGCACTGTGTATATCTGACTTAATGTTTTATATGTTTTTAATAATAAAAAATAAAATAATGGTTCTCAAATTGTTTATTTTTTTAAGTAACCACCATCGTCATCATCATCATCATCACCGTCATCACAGATGCAAGCTTAACATGCTTAGTGGTAGAAGCAGTAGTAGCCTAAACAGAGAACCATTAGATGACGGCTTTGCTGTTGGCATTGGCTTCATTGTTGCTGTTAGTGATTTATGCCTGAAGGTTAACGTCCCCTCGTTGAGTCAGTTCAGTTTGTCCTTTTTTGCTTGCCGTCTGTTGCCACGGTGACTGACGCTAGAATCGTTCTTAGCAGATTAACTACCCTGCTTGTTGGGTGTGAAGTTAGATCTAACGAAAGAAAGACTGCGCACCTGCCATCATGGCATCTATTTTGGACGCTCTTTGGGAAGACAGAGACGTTAGATTTGACATTACAGCGCAGTAGGTTAAATAATTTATTTGTTTTTCCCCATCTGTGCTAGCGTCAATGCAGCTAGGTGACTCACCAGCTAAGCTACGTTAGTAACAAGGTAGCTAACCTTAACTGACGCTATCGTTAATCACTGCCATATACACACGAAAGACAATTTTCCGAACTCGCATTAGCGTTATATTCTCTTGTGGAAACAAAACTGTCACAATATTTAAATTTGTTTTGCTGTACAGCTGACTTACCACAATGCTACCGCAGCTAGCTATGATTTAGTTGTCATTAGCTAAGTTAATCCTCTCCACACAAGCATCCCTGACCCTTACAAAAATCCTTCATACAGGCAGATGAAAACTCGCCCAGGAGAGGTACTGATAGACTGCCTTGATTCTATAGAAGACACGAAAGGAAACAACGGAGATCGAGGTAGATAACTAGAGGTTACCAAGACTCAAACAAGTCTGTGGCTTGTGTTTTAGACAACCCTTGATAATTTCAGCTATATGTTGCAGGAAGACTATTGGTAACAAACCTGAGGATCATTTGGCATTCTTTGGCCCTGCCGAGAGTCAACTTGTGTGAGTACATATAGCTGCATGCACAAAATCGTTCCTCAAAATTTGTTATGTGGTTCATTTTGATGGTCTCTTGAAGCTTCCCATCCTCATAATTCTTAGTGGACATTTCTGCCCTCTCTTGGAATTACATGGTATTAAAACGTGGCTCTTGTCTAATCAGTACTTGTCTAATCAGTGCTTTTCATAAACAAAGTGAACTTGATTCTTTTAAAGTAGACCAAACAGCCACACAACAGCAAATTCATATCTCCATACACCACTTTGCCCTATATGTTAAAAGACTCAACTTTTAATTGTACAGTGTGTCTTTGATTCACATTTTGTTTTTGTTTCAGTATCTAAAATATGTGAATGATTTGAAAAATTCAGAATCATAAAATATAGAATGGTCTTTTTAAACTCATTACTCATCTCCAAAATAGAGAAATTTGAACATTCCAAATCCTTTCCATGGTTTTCCTACAAATAAAGGGGTAAGAACTCGCACATCCAATAAATGTTGCAGGTGCTTCAAAGAACTGCATAGTTAAACAAACTCCCGCACTCAGCTTCTTGTAAGTCTCATGAAAGTCTAGGTAACTGAAATTATTATAAACAAAACAAACAAACAAACAAAAAAACTTCAGTGACTATCACATGAAGAATAGGCTTAACCTAAATGCACCTCAGTAATGTTTTTTGTTTGTTTGTTTGTTTGTTTTTGTTTTTTTCCAGCTGTGGGTTACAACTCCATTATTAACATCACAACAAGGACAGCAAACTCAGTGAGTAAATCTTGTTTGTTTTATTTATTCATTAAGATTTTGTTATTTATCTAATAACCTGTTACAGATTTTCACATATATGTTGTTTTACTTCATATTTTTAAACATTACCAGCATAAAACAGGTTCTACAGTCTCAGTTAATCATGTGTCAGTCCAATCAAAAGCAGTCACTGGGCAACATTGTTTCAAGCAGATTTGGAAGCTAAATAAATAAAACAGAAGACTATGTTAGTTACAATTGAGAGTTTATTTTAAGAATTGAATGCTCTTTCCCAGAAATTGAGAGGCCAGACTGAAGCACTCTACATCTTGACCAAGTCCAACAACACAAGATTTGAGTTCATTTTCACAAATGTGGTTCCAGGAAGTCCACGGCTCTTCACTTCTGTCATTGCTGTACACAGGTATGAAAATGTTGATGGAATGTTCGTACCACATATCAGAATATATGACATTTTTCAAAACTGCATATTGTTTTGTTATAGGGCGTATGAGACCTCCAAAATGTACCGGGACCTGAAACTGCGAGGTGCTCTAATTCAAAATAAGCAGCTCAGACTCTTGCCTCGGGAGCAAGTGTATGATAAAATTAATGGAGTCTGGAATTTATCCAGTGACCAGGTATTACAATTTTTCCTGAAATTGCCTTGTTGCAAAGATTAACTTCTGCTTTGCTCAGCATTTCGCAGTTTGCTTAATATATAGACCTATTAAGTGTTTCATTGGGTGTGTGTACTTTCTATTGTCAACCATCACAAAATTGAATTCTAATGAGAAATGCAGGTATTTGGAAAAAGGCTTTATTTAAGAGGACAGACAGCATATATGAAAATGATGCAAAAAAATATTGTGACAAGATAATCCAATCAAACCGATTTTAAACCACTTTATATTTTAGTGTTTTGAAATTTCTAATATCTCTAATGATAAAAAACTAATTGTTTCCAAGGGGGTTAAATATCACTTATGGTGGGGTCAGGGAGGTCACTCCTGTCCAGTTGTCTTTATTTGAGATACAGTCATTCATTTGCAATATCAGTAACTGACTTTTATTAGTCAATCATGCATTTGTATGTAAATCCAGTCCATGTTACTCTTGTTTTGGATTTCTTTCTTTTAGGGTAATCTCGGAACCTTCTTTATCACCAATGTCCGGATTGTGTGGCATGCCAACATGAACGAGAGCTTCAATGTCAGCATTCCTTATCTCCAGATTGTAAGTGTATGGTACACCAAAGAAAATTGCTTATTCAGACCTCAGATTTCTAAATGATTTCTCTACTGAATGGGCATAATGAGGCAAAAATGCAGTGCTTTTTACACTGACTTATGCACTGCAGAGCCCTAAGAACACTACATTAGTGAAATACAAAAGAAAATGCTTCGTGACTGTAAAAAATGAAGTGTAAAACAGCCGTCCCTGTTTCATACATCAGCAGACTAATTTACCTAATCTTCTCGGGTCTTTGGACGAGCGACAAGACCAAAGCCATCATGGAAAACCTTTTTCACCCTCTCTACAACGAGTTGTGGCACAAAGCACTAGCAACTATCTACTTTATATAGACATTGTGTCCACACACATGCCTGGCAGAGATCTGCAGTCTGCTTAGGGACACGCATCTAGTTTACAATGCCACTGTGCAACTCACAGCACTTGGTTTTAAAGTCAACATAGTTTCACTCACTCACATAACACATAGGCACACTTTTGTGTTGTACAATAATAAAATAATGCACTTTTCCACTTCAAAATAGAGTAAACTTTTTCTCCTTTTTTTGTTTGTGTGTTTGTTTGCTCATTTTCTTCCTAAAAGCGATCTATCAGGATAAGAGATTCGAAGTTTGGCTTGGCTTTGGTGATAGAGAGTTCACAGCAGGTAACTGATTCTAGTTTGGTTTCATTTATGTTTTTCCTTTTGTTTAAGTGACGATACCTTTACATAATGACTGACAAGGAATATTATGGGTCTTTCCTCTGGCATTTGAGCTTGTAATTTGATGCAAACATACACTGTTGTCTTCTTGGTTTTAGACTGGAGGCTATGTGCTTGGATTTAAGATTGACCCACTGGATAAGCTTCAAGATGCAGTGAAGGAGATCAATTCACTTCATAAGGTGTACTCTGCCAACCCCATCTTTGGAGTGGACTATGAAATGGAAGAAAAGGTAGGCGTATACATGTTCAGTATTAGATCAGACCATGTAAACAACTTACCCTGAACATCTCTTCAGTATAACATTAAAACACCTAAGAAAAAAATAAATTGCTGAAGCTGAAAACTAGAGAACAAAACACTACAATTATTATATGTATGTTTTTAACAGCAGCTGTTTTATTCATTTTAATTCCCTTATATAACTTAAACCAAATACTTGAGTGTTGCCTGCCTTTCCCTCAGTTCAGTTGATCTTGTTGTCATAGCTCTATTTTTCCTAACCATGATTCCAGCCCCAGCCACTGGAAGAGCTCACAGTGGAGCAGCCCCCTGATGATGTGGAAATTGAACCTGATGAGCAGACTGATGCTTTCACTGTGAGTGTACCCCCTGCCCAACCTTGCACTCATCCCTCCCTTGGGACTTTATGGTTTGGTTTTCACACACTCAGAATAGCTGGTGGCTAATACACTCCAACATAATGAGGTACCAGCATGAATTTCAATTGCCTGGTGCTCATGTTTGTACAGAGGTTAACTCAACACACAGCAGTTTTCTGTTATTATAATAAAAAGTGGCTGTTGTTTTGTTCAACTGTATGAATTTTGTGTAATTTTGTGATTGCTTGCTTTCAGGCCTACTTTGCTGATGGAAATAAGGTAAAGTTTCACAACCAACTTCATCTTCAGCTATACTGTGCACCCCAAATACTCTAAATATTCTAAAATCTTTGGTCACCTTTATTTTGTTCCAAAGCAACAAGACCGGGAGCCAGTGTTCTCTGAAGAGCTGGGCATTGCCATTGAGAAGCTGAAGGAGGGCTTCACACTTCAAGGACTATGGGAAGTTATGGGCTAAAATAGTACTTCATAATGTTTTACTTAAGGATGTACTGTAACCATGTACATATTACACCAGCAACTATGTTGTATTTATTTATAGGTCAGACAAAGTTGTAATAAGAGAGTACTGAATTATATGAATTTACATTAATAATGAATATGTTGTGGGGTTATCATTAAGTATCCTCTGTATTGAAGAGAACTTGTGTTTTGACATTTTTAAGTAAATGGAATAAATGTCTTTAGATATATTTCAGAGTACATTATTTTTGGACTTTCCAAACATCTGTGATACAGCAGGTTTCTATTAATATCACGTGACAAGGTCCAATTCCTGTCTGTGGGGGAACACAATGATCTCAGGCTAAATACAAAACTACAAGAGGAGCTCAAGTATTTAACAAATGGCAAAAGAGGACAAACTGTCATCTACAGTGGCAGCAGCTGTTCACTGACCCTGTCTACTAGTAAGGTCACTCTACCATGCATATACTCACACATACACTGAATCAAGCGACTGATCCCATAATTCTGTGCCTAACAAACTGGTCATTTCTATCAGTGAATTGTGACTCACTCTACATTTAGATGTCCTTAGAACACACCAGCGTCTGGTATATAGTATAATGACCCTGAATGTGTATGATAGGATATTACAGCAAGTGGTCCTGTCATAATGTTGAATGTTTCATTTGTCTTTTGGCTTCTAGGTATGCTTGTCTTTTTGCTTGACTAAATGAATAGACAAAAGTAAATTTAATGAAAGTGTAATAGGTTATTTCTGTGTAGTCATGTAACATTGTTACTAATCACCAGGGTGACGAGGATTCACAGTTGTTTTTACTCTATGACAGCTGTGTGATGCAGGCCGCTTTCCGATTTGGCCGAGCTGAATTCTTCCTGGAGGGGGTAGTTTGCTATATTTAGAGGGGCTCGGTTATATTGAAGTGGCTTCAGACCTGGCTGCCTATAGTTCTCTGTCTTCACCAGTTAGGTCAGTGAGGTGCAAGCCGTCTCTTTTTCATCCTTTTCCTTTCACTCACCATGGATCCCAAAGCCTTGAGGGAGGATCTCCGCCTGTTCCAGAGTACTTTGCTCCAGGATGGCCTGAAAGAGCTTCTGAATGAGAACAAGTTTATTGACTGTATTCTAAAGGTTGGAGACAGAAGCCTCCCCTGCCACAAGCTCATTCTGGCAGCATGTAGTCCTTACTTCAGAGAGCTTTACTTCTCAGAAGATGGCAAGGAAAGGGACAGCAAGGAAGTAGTTCTGGAGAATTTGGACCCCACTATTATGGAGATGATAGTGAATTACATGTATTCAGCAGAGATTGACATTAATGATGACAATGTGCAGGACATTTTCACTGTAGCAAACCGCTTCCAGATCCCCTCAGTCTTTACCGTCTGTGTGAATTATCTCCAGAAGAAGCTGTCACAGAAAAACTGCCTTGCCATCTTCAGACTGGGACTGATGATAAACTGCCCCAGACTGGCAGCTGCTGCCCGAGATTACATTGCAGATCGGTTTGAGACCATGGTCAAGGATGAGGACTTCTTTGAGCTCGCTCCTCATGAACTCTTTGCGATTATTGGAGCAGACGTCTTGAATGTAGAGAAAGAGGAGGTGGTGTTTGAGTCCCTCATGAAGTGGATCAGGAAAGATAAGGAGAACCGGGTGAAAACCTTGAATGAAGCCTTTGACTGCATTCGTTTCCGTTTGCTCCCAGAGAAGTATTTCAAGGAAAAGGTGGAGAAGGATGACATTATCAAGTCTGATCCTGAGGTTGTCAAAAAAATCAAAGTCATCAAGGATGCCTTTGCAGGGAAACTCCCAGAGGGGAAAAAGGGACAGGATGGTGAAGAAGGAGAAGACAGCAAGTTGCCTGGCTATCTGAATGATAACCGCAGATATGGCATGTATGTGAAAGACATGCTGTTGATGATCAGTGACAATGCAGCAGTGGCTTATGACGGCCTTGAGAATGAATGCTTTCTTGCTGCAATGGCTGAGCAAATCCCCCGTAACCACGTCAGTCTGGTATCAAAGAGGAATAATCTCTATATCTTGGGAGGATTGTTTATAGACGAAGAGGACAAAGAAGCCCCACTACAGTGTTACTTCTATCAGGTAGACTAAAATGCATGTATAAACTTTGCTTGATTCATATTTCAGATGTACTGAACAAACTAACAAACCTTGACCTGTTTTACAAAACAATCAGAGACCAAAAAGTATATCTCTTTCAGTTGGACACTCTTGGAAGTGATTGGACAGCTCTGCCCCCCATGCCATCCCCCAGGTGTCTGTTTGCCATGGGGGAATTTGACAATCTCATCTTTGCTGTAGCAGGAAAAGATTTGCAGTCAAATGAGTCTCATGACTCTGTTATGTGCTATGACACTGAGTGAGTACAGCGCATCAATCATTTGGAGATGTTTATTCAGTGCTTCCTGATAGATTGTAAAACATATTCTCTGTTACCTCACCTGGTCACCAGCAAAATGAAGTGGACTGAAACAAAAAAGTTGCCTCTGAAAATCCATGGCCACTGTGTCGTCTCTGAGAATGGGCTGGTGTATTGTATTGGAGGAAAAACAGATGACAAGTAAGACTGCTATGCAAGGCTTTCATTTTTTTATATAAATTTTAATGGACAGAGTGAAAGATCAGATTATTTTCACACGAAATTCACTTTTCTTTGTAAATCCTCTTGTCTTACTGATAAAGTAAAGCGACCAATAAGATGTTCGCATACAACCACAAGAAGTCAGAGTGGAAGGAGGTGGCTTCTATGAAGACACCCAGATCCATGTTTGGGGCTGTTATCCACAAAGGGAAGATTATTGTGGCTGGGGGAGTCAATGAAGATGGCCTCACAGCTGCATGTGAAGCCTACGACTTTGGAACCAACAAGTATGTGCTTTCGCAATAATAATTTTATTTGCACTGCCCCTTTAAGTTATAAAGCATTTTGCAAGGTTAAGTACTGATTGAAACTTTATATAACTGATCGGCCCACTATTTTTTTAAGCATATCTCAATCTGCATATTCAATTTGATCATGTTCAAGTGACTTCTATGAAATGCCAATAGTTTTTTACATTTTGATACATTTGGGTGCCTAAAAAATCCAGTGCTTTGTACAATGTGATGTTGATGCACCATTATATCGCCATTTCCCCAGTCATTTAGTAAATAAAGGGGGACAGTCCACAAACAGAAATTTGACATGACTGAGCCCCCAGATGTTTGTGACCCACATTTAAGTTTGAAACTGATTTTAAGGCACCAGAAAATACCAACAGAGAGAGCACATTAATAAAGCCATGGTATACCTGCTCCAGGTGGTCGCCCTTCACAGAGTTTCCCCAGGAGAGGAGTTCAGTCAACTTGGTCAGCTGTGGAGGGCTGCTGTACGCTGTAGGAGGCTTTGCCATAGTGGAGATGGAGAACAAAGACTGTGCGCCCAGTGAAATCATTGATATTTGGCAGTATGTGTTCATTACATCATATATAACAGTAAAAATTGTTGTAGGCCATCATCATCTTGATATGTCGACTTTTTTTTTTTTTGTACAATAGAAGCATTCTTCTCAGTTCAAGAGAATTTAAGACAGGCTATTTCAACTGTGCATTACAGTAACATTTCAACTCTCTTCCTAGGTATGAAGATGATAAGAAACAGTGGACTGGGATGATAAAGGAGATGCGCTATGCAGCTGGGGCCTCTTGTGTGTCCATGCACCTGAATGCAGCCAGAATGCCCAAACTGTAAATACAGTTCAAGAATGTACAGTTAACCTTCTGTTTCCAGTTGTGAGCGAGAATATTGTATTCATGCTTTTATTTTGACTTGTGACTCATGTTTTAGAATTTTAAAGTACCACAAATAAATGTGCAGTGGCTATGCTGTTGTATTTTTTTTTTTTTAAATAAAACTTATTTGGTTTTAATTGCCTTATTTTTCATTAGTCATGACTATTGGAACAGTAACTGTTATAAGCTGTTTGTTCATGATTATAACATTTTAGCTATAATCTCATCTCATATTGTTTTAGGTGAGGATTAGTATTGGGACAGGTTTATTTTTGCATGAAAGTGAAAGCTGTCCTATGTCTGTTTGATTATGTGCCTCTTCTTAACAGTCAGACTGTCTAATATGTAACCTATCAGCATTAAAGATTTTTATCTTCCACACTCCTCTAAGCCAAAACTGAATCCTGCTACATCTCTATGGGATTTCAGATTGGGTAATTATCTCTGAGTAACAATTTCACCCAGAGAAGAAAATATGGATAATTACATTACTCATTACCTAGGACCTAAAAGAGTAAGGGCAAAGGTTTTATTCTGGCTGTCACACCAGTGACATCTCAAAGAAAAATACCACCTGTCTGGTAATGTTCAGTCACTTAAGTTTCACACGATTTTGCGCCTTATTTGCACATAGAAGGAACAAACAGTATTAAGTGATATTTTAAATTTAAGCCTTTGGCTCCTACAGAGGGTCACCTCATTTATTCATTTGACAGAATTGTTTGTCCCGCATTGGCGTTTTCATATCCTCTCCTCCATACTCACTGGTTACAGTAATTGGATATAGTATTTATGGAGAAGTCAGTAAATAGATTATTTTGTGTCAGTTGTTCAACACCAATTATACTCTCCCCTGCTAATGCTGTCCTATAAGATCAGGCTGTAATACTTAATTCCACAATGTAAACCATCTTACCATATTACTCAGTTTCACTGTGTAATATATAAAAGTGCATGAGTTTTTTTTCCCTCCCACTTTGTTATGAAAACCTCAAAACTGGTTTGTTGCCTGTTCAGAGGGAAAAATGGGTGGCCATTGTTATCCTCTAGGTATCTACAAAGGATGTATTCAGTTCCACTGAGTGTACTCCAGTGACATAAAATGTATTAAACAGGTTACCAGCTTTTATATTTTATTAAAAATGTCAACATTTGCCAAATCTTAATATAAAAGCATTAGGCAGTTTCACCTGACATGAGTGAGGTAGCTTCATGTGAAATGTAGGCTCTATGGGAAAAGTAAGGCGCATTTGTTAAATACAAAAATACTGCATTTTGTAATACTTAACCCTTTTCAGTAATGTTGCCCAGAAATTCCCAGAAGTATTTGCAGAGTCCATTATTCAATGTAACATTACTTTCACAATCACTTCAATAAATAGATCCTTCAAGAAGAAAGCTCAGTAAATATTTTCTTCTTCAGATATTCCTTCCAAGCATCCTGTGTTGAAAGCTCCATGGAGTTCCACTCAAAATGAGGGATCTGTAGAAAATTAAGATGCTGATTAGAGACAAAAAGATTGAGACGTCTGACAAAATTAATACTAAGTGAAAATATATGTAGAATACCACATGCAGTGTCACCTTGAAGGACGTTCCCTCACCTGAACAACACGATACCCCAGAATTTCAAGGTGTCTCTTTCTCATCATGGCTTCACCTTTCATATGACGAGAATTTTTGCAAAAGGACTTCGAGTCCAAGAAGTCCACAGCAACGCTAAGTCAGTGTAAAAAGTGGAAACAGAATGTCAGAAATGCCTCATTTTCTTGATGTTTGCTACAGAGCCTTGTTTTGAATATATCCTTACCGTTGCGCACCAGGTGGCAACTCATTACTGACTTTTTCCAGTGAATTTGTCCCCCAGTGAACCTTATCACTGCCTGAGATCTGCAGTGTGCTTGGCTCACTGTAAGCCACAGGCTGGTTGTGTCTGTCCAGTATGCACTCAAAGTCTGGAAAGACAAAGAAAAATGCTTCATGATGAAAACATAAATTGTAAGCACATGGGCTACTATCATATGAATGTCTTTACCAAAAGACTTTATCGCGGAAAAGATAGGATGTCTTCAAATAATATTTTTACTGCCGAGATGGAAACTCATTTTACTCACCTACAGTATAAAAATACGGGGTGAGGACTGCTACTCGCGCACAATTAATGCCACCAAGGATTTCACCCAGCATTTTGTGGATCTGCTGTTGCACAGGACTGATGGAGCCATTCCCTGGAAAACATTTTGACATTAGCATGGCTGTTACGAATTTATATGAATTCTGACTGTAAACCTAGTAAGTAACATCTCAGCATTGAGAATTTTGAGCGTATATCCCTAATCTGGCACAGATCCTCACCTTTCCTTTGCAACTGCTGGCAGTAGCGTTCGTGGAACCATGGGACCTGGAATTCAGGGCACTCGAGACACACGGCACGATTCAGCTCCATGAGGCGCTGTCGGATCCGCATGTTCAGGGCGTCAGACAGGGCTGGGAGGAAACATGCTCCATTAGTGCTATAGAAAAATTATGTGGTACTTACGTCACATAGTTTTCAAAGCCAGTGTTACATAATGAATGTTAGTATTTTATAACATAATTCCAAGTAACTTTGATTTACTTTCTAGCTGGGCATCCAGCTTTCCCAGAAAGTTGATATTGAAGATTTCTCGGACCAGTTCCTCAGGAAAACAGTCAGCCACTGCCAAGGCATAGGCAAGGAGAACTAGCAGATGTGGGTCAAAGGAACCTACAGGTACACAGAGAGAAAGGTATTAGTGATATCTTTATAAAGCGAAGCAGAAAATTCTAAGTTGGACATTCACTTACTGATATGAGGGGTAAAGCGTTGAATGCAAACATCATATAGCTCGTCTGCTCTTGGAGGATCATAATTCAGTATCGCAAAGGGTAGCAAGGTGGCATATGTCGCTGAGTGGTGAATCTTAAAAATGAGAGAAAAAATACAGTTAATGTGGGTGCATTTTTGTCATTTCAGACTAAACGTGTCATGCTGTCTCTTGGGGCACCTTGTCAATGTCTCTAATGGTCACACTGGCTATACGGTCCATCAGAGGAGTGCAGAGGTGATTTGTCCTAGTTAAGAAGACAGCCAGCTCAGGCACATTAGTCCAGTTTATCTGGTCCGCCAACCTCTGCAGGGTGACCATAGTGTCTTCGAGCAGCATTTCCTCAAACCACTCCCCTGAGATGTACTTGATCTCCTCTAGCAGCAAATCCAGACGGTCGACCATATTTAGCCTCTCATGCCCGCAGTGGTTCAGGGTCTGCAGCAGACGTACGTACTTGCTGGGAGTGTTGTGTCGATAGGATGGATCATTGCGCACCCATTTGGCGATGGCCAAAGCAAAGGTGTTAAGGTCATTGAGATTGCACTGGGCCAGCACTGCATCGATCCGTGAGATCACGCCTTCGTCGAGTCGTGGGCAAGGCAGCATGGACAGAACACGGGTCAGCATGGTCACTTCATAGGGAAAGACACTGTCCTGCAGAAAGCTAAGAGATAAAATGTGATCAGTTTACCTTCAAAAAGACCAAGCTGATGCAGAAATGAGTTGCTTAACTCAAACAAATACTCACTTGACCAAAATGTTCCTTAGTTTATTGAAGAGCTCGGGGTTCTGGTAGTGCAATAGAAAAAGGGCTTGAGTAGCTCTGGCTGCCTCCACTGGCTTGAAGACATAAATCCTCTTTTGGATTATTGATGCCATCCTGTAAAATAATTTAAATAAGATCGCATTTTAGATATATAAAAAGCCATCCAGGTGCTATATTGCAGTGGTAGAGACAGGAACTCACTTGTTAATCAAGCTAAGGTTCCTACACTGCATCTCTTCCAGCGCTTCAACAATAGCCAGGGCCTGGTGTGCGCTTAACTCATCTGCTACTAGGAGTGCTGTGTTCTCCAACCTAAGAGGAATGAAAACAAGCAATTGACACTAGAACTGTGAGACTTCAGAGTTGGTGTGAGGGTTTTAGATTTCTGCTCATTATTCACTGACATTATGTATACATATATATAAATAATACAAAGTTATGGAACAAACCCCTCTCTGATCTCTGGACTGGCCATAGGACCCAGAGCAACAAACAGCTTACTGAATGAGAAGGGATCAGTGCTTGAATCAATCAGTTCTATGAGTCTTTCTTTGACAGACAGCCTGAAGTCACAGTTGCTGAACTGCAGGGACTGGTAAAGCCCCATGATGATGCTGATGTTCTCTGGATCCAGCCTGGGAACATTGTGCAAGAGGATCCGGTTACACTTGTCCAGCAGAGGACGATGGCTGAACTTGATGTTGCGCAGGAATTGCACTATTCTTCGAGGGTTGTTATAATTCAAGGGATCTGCTGTGTCCAGGAGATGGTCTGCCCTGCTGATGAGTGCATCTCGCAGACGAGTGGACACCAAGGCTGACACGCTAATCATCAGTGTAGTTAGGATCCTAGGAATTTATAGCCAGATGTTAGATGTATGAAAAAACTTGATCTTTGAAAGGGATTTGATCATTGTAGTCTCATTACCTACCTGGGATCATCAATAGATGACAGCTTTTGGTCCACAATATCAGTGATTCGGCCCATCAGAGGACTGTATTGAAGTTGCTGATCACTTAGACAAATGGCAAACTTGGAGAGGGACGACATTGGAAATCTGCAAAACCAATTAAATTTGTGTAGCCTCTTATTACGTCAAAACAAGCAAACACAAAAGAAAACATCATTTAGTCATACCCATCTATTCTGAGCCATGCCTCTGACACCAGTTGCTGAACAAGAGAGTCATGATTATCCACATTAAGCCTAAAAGAGGGATAATAATATGTTACGATAAATATTTCAGTCACAAAAAAACAAACAAAAAAAACATTTAAATTGATAAAGTGTGTGCTTCTTACTGTACCTGAGAACATTGTAAAGCATGTCTACCAGCATGATATCATCCATAAGGGCAATTTTGTTCTCTGCCAAAACACGGAGTGTCAAGAACTGTGGATGGTTCTTGATGAAGTCAATAGTCCTGAGCAGTTGTGGTTTCTCCTTCTGAAACTGCCACAGCATCCCCACTGCACAAGCAACATGGTTCACGGCAAGCTTTGCCTTGTTCTTGCCCACCACCTCAAACACTTGGTCTTCAGCAGAACAAAGCTGCAGCTGCTCCAGAACCTGATTTCGGTTCACTGTTCCGCTATGAAGACACCTGCGGAGGCAGGAGTTCACCAACCGGAATCGAAACATAACCACAGACCTGGGCTCAATTCAAGTGCAAACTGAGGTCTTCATTATTGCACAGTAACCACTGTCCACCAACTATCAAACCCACAAGTAAGCCAGTTCTTAATAACATTCACAGGCTTAGTATCCATAGGCAACCGATGTTAGATGTTCCTTTGGAATCAGCGACATCTGCAGAAAAAAAGCACATCAACATACACACGTGACATATCATATCATAGTTATCATAGTTAAAACGTCCTTAGCTTTAATATACATATGTAAGAAAACACTTGCCAAACTGTTACCAAACTGTTACCTAATGTCAATGTGACATGCTGAGCTCAGAAACAAGATTCATCTTGTTACAGACAAAAAAAGCAAACATCCCCATCACAGGATGTTTATGACTTTCCTTTACCTTTGGTCTTCTCTCTACAGTCAAGTGTGCCGCCCCGACCACTAAGTTAGCGAATGCGCTATTCACGTGGGAAGACAATGGGGAGACAACGACAAAAAATAGGACTGATGAACTCCGACACACTTTACTAAACTCTGAGTGAGATTTCTGCCTATACAGAATCCATATGATTTTTTATCTCTCACAGACAGGAATGAAAATTGCTCGTAAAAACTCAGTTAGCATGTGTGCTAAAATATTTCACTTCCCTAGCCACACAGTGACATAACGCAGAATGTCAAAGATTGCGTGCCGTGCGCTCCTTTTATGGCACAGGCTATCTAGAAGTAGTACGACGTGGGTGGAGCTATCTTCCAAATCCTAGTACATCACAGGCTGCAAATCCAGTGGTCACATTTCAGACCGCACCGTACACATTTCGTAATAAACACATTTACAAAAATCACATTTGAGTAAACTGGTTGATCATCAATCTACTGCGGTTAACAAGAATATCATAAGGAAAGTTATAGCCTACTGAAGGGGGTGTAAATGGATGCAATGTATTAGTTACGTGAGTGCCATGCTGACATTACAGCCATTGTAGCCCATAACAATATATTATAGTTATCAAATCGGTCTAATAAAGCAAATACTGTGGCCTATTGAGAAACAGCTGGATACACGATGTTGTTTAACGTTTTCCCTAGCTCGGTTGGCACCGTGCCCCGCCGGGACGTCTACAGAAATAGAACAAACGCCAATTACTAATCCGTCTGCACGTGGGGGAAGTCGTCTTCTGTACGTTGACTGGCGCACCATTCCCGAAATGCATTGACGTCCCCGTCGCGCCATCTTTAGAAAACACTGAGTTAGGCACTGAATGAAACTTGATTTTCATTGTTTATGAGTACTCTTTGCCTTACGGAATAATAATCTTGGTCCTCAAGGTAGGGTAATTAAACCTTTTTCATGGCTGAGTGAAATATGTGTGTGTAGCTACAAAGTTTAAGTACGGGTAGCTTGCTGAGGAATCCATGTTAATGTTTCTGGCTAACTTGCTAATGTTAACATCAGGCCGACGTACAGGAGCTGTCTTTGGTGATGTTCCGATCTACAGTCCCGGTCCGGTTCGTTTGGGATTTTCTAGTTAAAGGAATACGCGATTGCAAATTACTCTGCACATTCGGTATATGCATCGCGCGTGTTGTTCCACATTAGCTTGCGTCTAAACAACAAACTAGCTAACCATTAGCTGTTAACATACTGCTAACATCGCAGGCTTAACCTTGTCAGTATTCAAAATAACCAGCAGTAGATTTCGATTGAGGCATTTTGTTTTCCATGCAAATGTTTGTGCAAGAGAAATAAAAAGTTGTTGATTCGGGTGTTTAGATATATCTGCCAATTAATTTAATGCTGATGTACGTTGGTGAGTAATTGATGACTGAATTTGATGGCTCACCAACAACTGGTTACTTGGTGTTATCTGTGTTTTTTATAGCGAAGTATTTGGTGAGTGGAGGTTATCATGGGGATCAAGGTTCAGCGCCCTCGGTGCTTCCTTGATATCGGAATCAGTAACGTGCTTGGTAAGAGGGTGTCACTTAACCAGAGGGCTACTTACCCATGTACAGTATCTCAATGAAATAAACTGGATTTTTATTTTATTTTATTTTTGACTGTGCATTATGTTCACAGTTGGCAGAGTCGTGGTGGAATTGTTTTCAGATGTCTGCCCCAAAACGTGTGAAAACTTCAGATGCCTCTGCACAGGTGAATTGAATTGTGTGCCATGGCATTGGATATTTAAACCAGAAAGCTAACAATCTTTGGTTTTCTTAGCATCACTGCTTGTTATTGAATGATACCATTGTTTCTTTCAGGTGAAAAAGGCATCGGTAAAGGAACGCAGAAACCTCTGCATTATAAAGGATGCCTTTTCCATAGAATTGTTAAGGACTTCATGATTCAAGGAGGAGACTTCAGTGAAGGTATGTTTATGACCTTGCATTTTTAATCTCATAACCTGTCATGTAAACACAAGGCCACTCCAAGTGCTTTGAGGATATGACAACTGGTAAGTGTTTATTAGTATCAAAAAGTCATCAGTTTTGACCATTTTACTATCTTTATGGTGTTGACAGTGGGAACAAAATGAAATTATATTTAGTTTATCAACAATCTACAAATATGGTTTAGATAGGAATGCACAGGTAAGCATGTGAGTCTCAGTCTTGTAGCAAGTTCTTCTATGATGTTTTTATTTCATTGTTTTCCATTACAGGGAATGGAAGAGGAGGCGAATCTATCTATGGAGGTTTTTTTGAAGGTAAAAAGAGCCACTCTTAAGGTTTTAATTGTTATCTTAATTCAGATTGGCTTTAGTGTGGTTATACTGTGTTATCTTTTCCACAGACGAAAGCTTTTCTGTCAAACATAACAAGGAGTACCTTCTGTCCATGGCAAACAGGGGTAAAGATACGAATGGATCACAGTTTTTCATGTAAGCAGCACATCTACTGTTCTGTTATCAGTTTGATTCATCATATATCCTGATTAATAGTTGGTCCCTTCATGCTTACAAGATAAAATGTCTTCTTTCACTCCTGCTACATCTGTCTTTAGAACAACAAAACCTTCTCCACATCTCGATGGGTAAGTGTTGGGCTACATATGAAGTTTTGATTCAGTCATTATGATTACTTATTTGACAATGGTATGTTGTGTATATAGTTCAACACCAATGTTTTTCCTCCCTCAGTGTCCATGTGGTTTTTGGTCATGTGATCTCTGGCCAAGAGGTTGTTCAGACCATGGAGAACCAGAAAACAGACCCCAATAGTAGACCATATGCCGAGGTGAAAGTTTTGAACTGTGGAGAGCTCATCCCTAAAACAAAAGGTTTGTTTGGAGCATTTTCAATACTTCTGCATAGAGTTTCGAGGTCCACTTCTGCTTTCATTGCTTCCGTCATCTTGGCGGATACAGTTTGTAGAACTTGTAAATCAGCGCTTGCTAATGAACTTGTCAAATGTTTGCAGCAAAGAAAGATGACAAAAAAGAGAGGGCTTCCTCCAGTGCCAGCAGCAGCTCCAGTGATTCTGACAGCTCCACTGAATCTTCCTCTGATTCTGAGGATTCTGAGAAAGAATCTAAGAAGCGGAAGAAGAAGGCGAAAAAGCAAAAGAAGAAACAGAAGAAGAAAATTAAGAAAAGGTACATAGTGATATTTTTCATATTTTCTCTAATTAAAACACAAACAGCAGTTTGTGTTTTAATTCTGAGCCACACTGTCTTCCCAGGTCAGAGGCTGGCAGCGCTGACGAGAAAGAAGAAGAAGAGCCGATTTTATCCAGTGTGCGTCCTGAAGAAATTCCAGCCATCCCTGAGAATCGATTCCTCATGAGGAGAAGTCCACAGTCAGTCCAGAAGCAGAAAGAAGAGGCTGAAAAAAACCAGAGGAAGAAAGAGGAAAGACCAAGGGAGAGGTTGGTTTTATTCAGAATATGCTTTATTTTTTGGTTGGACTTTATTTGCTATTGTCTTTTAATTTCCACGCCTTTTCTCTCTTTTCCTGGCAGACCATTCAATTCTCAGTCAACATATCACAGAAGACTTGTGATGACACGGTCTGGCAGGAAGATAAAAGGCAGGGGTCCAAGGGTAGGTATATAAAACTTTACTGACTTTGTCACACTTCATGTTCTGTCTGAGATTGGAATCCATCAAGTAGCATTGATAGTGCAATAACATATAGAACAAATTGCCTAATTACGTTTCGCTAGTTTTTAACAATTACATGAGAGATTTGTGTCATCACCAAAGTAATTACACCCAGTTTGTGCAAATTAAAGTTGTGATTGGCTTGTCTTTCTCTCCTCCAGCGTTACCGGACTCCATCACGCTCTCGTTCAAGGTCCAGGGATCGCTTCCGGCGCAGTGAAACTCCTCCTCATTGGCGACAGGAGATGCAGCGCCAGAGGATGAGGGCAGTCACTGGAGAGCGTTGGATTAAGGGTGACAAGTAAGATGTTGCTGCTGTCTTTGTTTGACTCATTATGGGCGACCCAAACAGCGACAGATATGGAACCAAACTAGAATTATCACACAAAGTATCAGAGCTGCATAAAATTACAGAGGAAACGCTGCAGCGACAAAAATCCCAGTATATTGTTGTAAAGTGAATGCAGTGTGAAACACCAAAGCAGTGGCTACCTTTAACTAAAGTGGATTATTATTTTAAATCCATTTGTATAGCACATGACAGAAACAAAGTGTACAAACTGCTTCACAATCAAGGCTAAGAAATACAGTTTGACAAGGAAACAAAGAGAGAACGAACAATAATGGAAAATGAAACATCATAATAACATTATTATATAAAAGCCAGTTCGTAGAGATAAATCTTTTAAAATTGATTTAAAAGATGATACTGATTCTGCCAACCAGTTTCTTGGGAAGGTTGTTCCCAAAAATATGACGACTGACAGTCAAGGCCTTGAAACGGCATGGAGCCGGAGGCTGAGGGAACCGGCCTCCATAAAGCTCACAGCAGGCATTAACAAAGCATGTGATGAATGCAGGCAATCTGCCATAAAAACAACAATGCTGCTATTTACCTTCAAGCCGTGTTGTGATACAAATCTAGCTTCACAGATTCCTTTTTACCTGCCTTCCCCAATTTTAGTTGTTGCTATGACTTCCCTGCACTTGCCAACCACACAGTCTCATCAGTGGCCGTGCCCACAAGGGACGCACCAAACGTCCCTTGTGACGTACCAATTGCTGTTTTTTTTTCTTTTTTTTCCACCTGTGTGAGCGGCTGATTACTGATCCAGTCACCAACTGAAATAATGCATTTTATCCAGACTTAATACCAACAAATGCACATAATGTAGAACTGTACAACAAGCGTAACGAGTGAAATACAAATATAGCTCTGTGTTTAACAAAAAAGTGGCAGTGTGTACTCACCAGTTTCCACAGGTGGTTTTTCATTGTGGCAGCATATGTGTTCAATATGTTAAACCAGTGCTAATTTATGATCGTAGGCTGGGAAGTTCAAAATGCATCATCAGTGCTAGACAGACGACACAAGTGCTGCTAATATTCTGCTGCCAGCCACAAATTTACTTTTCAAAGCATACACTTTGTTTGACCACTTAACTGGTTCAGTAGCATTAACTTGTTTTGATCAGGTAGTAATCAGCCATTGCTGATGACTTGTTCACAGTGTCTATCAGCTGATGACACTCAGATGATGATTGATGGTCAATCGATTGGTGCATCCCTGGTGCTCATGAAGCGTTTATGCTCCAAAACGTGCTAAACATCTATATACATACTGCCATACAGACAGATACATACTGAAATTATATGATCAGCCTTGTCTGCTGTTGTCTTACAGAAAATAAAAATAGGTTGTGCCCAGGCTCATAAGGGTTAAGAGATCAGATATAACTGCAAGTCTGTCAGTTTTAAACTAACAAATAGCGAGTGAAGTAATGACAGCAGTGAGAGCAGTGAGAAACTTACAGTCAGCGAAATGACTGTTTTGTGTAGTTTTTAATGTTTTGGATAATTTGTGTAATTAAAATGTAATATTAGTTTTTAGATGTGTAGTAAGCATATCAATAAACTGTTTAAACAACTTTATTAGTTGTCAGTATTATAGCAAGCTTTCAGAACTGTCCTGTTTTAAAGGTGATATTGTCCCTGCTGTGTTTCACATTTTCCCTGCTCTGTTTACAGAGGTGATATGACTGAGGCCAAGGATGAAGCTGCCAGAGCTCCCAGAGAGGGAAGAATATCAGAAACTAAGCATGAACACACATCTGAGGGTAAAAAAGACAAGAAAGGTCGGTCGCACAGATCCAAAAGCACAGAAAAGGACACTTCAAAGAAGGAAGACAAGCATAGCAAACACAAGGCAAATAAAAGAGCCAAATCTCACAGCCGCAGTAAAAGCAGAGAAAGGGGTAGATCTAAAAGCAGAGAAAGGGATCACAAGCGCAAAAGTAATGACAGAAGAGGACGCTCCAGAAGCAAAGACAGAAAAGCCAATAAAGATAAAGCAAAAGAGTCTGAATCTGATCAAAGCAAAGAGAGAAATAAGCGTCCTGAGTCCGATAAAAAGCATAGAGAAGATGCGAAAGGAAGAAACGGCGAGAGAGTCGGGACAAAGTCACAAAGCAAGGAGAGATCAGCTGTTAAAGACGGACACAGATCAAATAGCAGGAGCAGGCATAAGGGTAGATCTGCGTCGTCGAAAGACAAAGAGGAAAGACGTGAGAAAGACAGAGAGAGGGCCAGGGAGCGCAGCAGGAGTCCGGAGGGACGACACCACAGTGAAAGAGAGGACAAGAGGCGTGGGACGTCCAGGAATATGGATCGAACAAGGAGTCCGGACAGAAATAAGACCAGAGACTCGCACAGAGGCAGGCGCTCTCGGAGTAAGAGCAACAACAGAAACCATAGCAAAGATCGGCCATCGCATAGAAAGGATAAAGACGGAGAATCTGCCCACCGCAAGAACTCTAAGACCAGACGCAGCAGCAGCTCAGAGAGCGACGGAGAGGAGAAGAGGAAGAGCAGAAAAAGCCCCGACTCCAAAAAGAGAAGAGCAGACAGTCGACGGAGGGAGTCCTCCCCCAAATCCAGAGACAGCAGAAGAAGCCCAAGACCGGATCACAGTTCAAAAGGCAAAGACAGAAACCACAGCAAGAGAAACAGATCAAGCTCCAGCTCAAACTCTGATGATAGTGACTGAGCCGGTGATTTAGTTTTAATCACACTTGATCTGAGGAAGTCTGAGGTTTTTATTTTGAATGCTTTGATAAATGACATCTTGGCTTTACAATAGTTCAATTCTAGAAAGTTTGTAAAAAAGAAAAAAAGAAAAAAACAAAATTGAAAGAGTTCACTGCAACAGAGAATCTTTTTTTAATTCTTGTTCTCTAATACATTTTTACTGTACTTTTTTTATTTTATTTTGTTTTTTTTTGTTATTTAATGCAATCTGTTTTGGGGATAAGGATGTAGTGACTGTCCAAGTTTACCACGTCTAACTTTTACTAGACAAGTTGTTTTAGTGCAACAGTTGATGTGTAAGAAAGTCACGATATCTTTTTTTTTTCTTGTATGCTTATCCCTGTTTCATTGTTGGATAAAAAAATGTAGATCCATGACCTATTACTGTCATTGTTTTTTTTTTTGTTTGTTTTTTTGTAACCTGATTTTGAGATACCAATGGTTTGCTTTTCAAATGGAAACAGAAGTCAGTGTAATGTTATAGATACTACATAAATTGAATTTGTATAATTCTCTTTTGTGAAAGTTGTTTTTAACATCAAGTGCCCATAAGAACATGGATAGTGGGAATTGAATTTAAAAAGTTTGATTTGGCTTTTAAGTAAACAGATGCTCCTATTAGATGCAGCTATTAGTGTTATTTATACCCTTTGGTGATCCAGGCATTATTGGTACCCAACAAACAGTTGTAATAGGGTAAATTATCCACTGTGTTCCTCTATTGTGTCTCAGTGGTCTTTTGCTCCCACAATAGATTCTACTGAAGAGTGCTGTTGCACTGATGATTGTTTCCCAAAAGGCCAAATTCACAGCCACAAAAAGGTCACGCTGCTTAAAACACGTATTAATTCAAAATTAAATTTGTTACAGCTGGATTAATTTTAAATCTATCATGTAATTGCTGCAAAATTAGATGAGGGTGACATGCTTTTATTGTAAATGCAATTTATTTCTGTGTTTGGATATACTGTGTCACAGATGCATACATCAATGATCAGATCTAAATTATCTTGACATGAAATTCAAATTCATAATTAAGTTTATTGTTTTTAACCTTGATTTCACACTACGCTGGTATGTCATCTACTGACTTTGCCATGTGGTATCCTACTACCATGTGAATCCAAGTCGCCTCTTGGCCTCTTGAATATGCACAGCCTCATTGAGCTCTTTAATGTTCTGGGTTGTAACAGACACATATTTGGGCATCTGAGCACCAGTAGTATCTTGAACTAGGTAGCTAGGCCTCACTCCACCAAAAATGGGACCAAGCCCTCCTCCAAGTCCTTCCCTGGCAGCTTTGCGGAGTGGAAGGACGTTTCGCTGAGCCTCGGCTGCTGCGTTGATTATCTGCTTCGTATAGTGTTGGAATTGTCTCTCCTCTTCTGCAATAAGAGCCTCGTTCATTGCTTCAAAGTCGTGTTGGTCTTTTGTCAGCTGCTGATATCTGGCACTTTTTTCAGCCTCCATATGAAAGACGAGAGATAATTGTCAGACAAGCTTACTGTCAGAGAACAAAGCCTGCAAATTTATATTTCAGGAAACGCAGTGGAAATAGTCACAAAACTAGGTCTACCATTACCATTTGATTCTCATTGATATGTTGTGTATGTCTTGCATCCTCTTTCATTTTTTGAGCCTTCAGCTGTTGTTTCTCAAGAAATATTCTGTCAGCCTCTTTCTTGGCCTGCAGTGTGTCCAAGGCGTTCTGATGTGCCATCGAGTCCCTCTGCTCCTTTTCCTGTTTCTGATGAAACAGCTGGTGTTAGTAGGTGTATGTACACATTGATAGTTACTGCTGCATGAAAACTGTGACCGTGATGTGAGAGAAACTTGATTTTCATCTTAAGGCTGGCTTCACACAATGCAACTTCCATGCAATTAGTTGCAGGTTGCAAATGCTGCTGCCATGTCAACAGACCCGTATGGAACATTCCAAAGGATGATGCGAATCGAATTTATAATTATCACTGGATTGTTTGCTTGGAACTCCCAACAAAACTAAGTTGGGACTGAAGTTGCATTTCAGCTGCACCATTTAAAGCCAGCCTAACTGAAAATAATCAGTAGGGTTTGAATGTCTTTCATGAACCTTGATGAACAGATAAAATACCTTGGAGACTAAGTTTCATGATAAAATAGATTAACAAAGATTTAATGTGACAGTTGTATCTGTTGCAGTGTTTGCAGGGTTCATGCTGCATCTGAGCTTTTGTTACCATGGCTTCTCTATGTGCAGCAATAGACTTCTGCATAGCAGCCCTTCTCTCCTTCTCTTCCCTCTGCTGCTGCGCCTGCTTTGCTTCTTGCTCAGCGACGGCCCTGGCAATTCTTTCCTCCTCATTGATGGCCTGTTCCTGCAGCATGGCTGTTAGTTTGTCCATGATCTTGTCCCTGTGTGACTGGGCCTCTCTAAAGAATAAAGCATTAAGTAAATCGTATGATAACAACACCTGTGATTCAGAGTAGTTTTTGATATCTTCAGCATGAAAGACGGTGTGCAATTTATGATCTTGATCTAGGCGCTCCTGCCCTGTGGCTTTGGTGCATCTCTTGTTTCACAAGGACTCACCTCAACAACTCTGTCTCTTTGTCTTTCCTTAACTTCACCATCTTTTGCTTTGCAGAGAGAAAAAGTTGTCTTCGCTCTTCCTCCACTGCCTGCTTTTGTGCATCCATTTCCCTTATGATGTCCCTATTGGAGAGATACTCCTATATATATATATATATAATATGTTAGTGCACATTGGTGTCTAAATATGATAAAACATACATACTGGCAACCCGTGCCCCAAAGACTCTTACCAGGTGAGCTTGCATGATACTTCTTTTCTGCTCGCGTTTTTTTTCCTCCTCCATTCTTTGCTCGCACAGATAAATTTCTCGAAGGTGCTGAATTTCATCTCCCTCTTTCTTGTCCTTTAGTTTCTCTCGCTCTCTTGCCAGTTCGTTTTCCTTTATTCTGAAGTAAAAGGATCATATTCTCATTAGCAACCAAGCACTTTCCTTCAGCCTTATTCTCAGGTGAAGTTTGAAATTGTGGGCACACTGGGCTGTTGACATTCAATGTAACTGATCTAACTGCTGCTGCTGTAAAGTTGTGTTTTATGTGCAAGGCTTACTGCTTTATCAGATCCTCTGTAACGGTCTGCCTCTGCTGTTTTTTCTGAAGTGCTTGCTGCTGCTCCTGCCTCAACGCTTCATCCTCCCTGGACTTCTCCATGGTCATGAAGTCTTTGTCCAAATCTTTAGAGGCACTCTGTATTCTTTGCTTCAGCTCAATTTGTGCCTCCCTCTCCTTCTGGACTTCAGTCAGCAGGAGTACACGCTGTGCAAGTGGTACAATCATGTAATTATCCCAAACGACACATTGCATGCACAAGTGATCAAATAATAATGTGAAATATGTCAGTTCCCAAAGGATACACACATGAAATCCTTTAACACGGTCAGTCTGATAATATAGCTGAGCCCTGGCTTTTCCAATGGCTTCCTTCCGCTTTTGTTCCTGGTATTTGGCCTCTTCTATATCAGTTAATTTCCTCTGTTCTTCCTCTTTCTGCTCCCGAATCTTCTTTGCCTCTAGCTTCTTTTGCCTTTGCCCCTGTGATAAATATGGTATGCATACAGAGTGTTGGACACTTTATTTTCAGCAGTATATTGTGCTCCATGCAACTTTACAAGGACATTGTTGTTAGACATGTTTTTAGAAAATAAATAGGCGGGGGTCCTGTAGTCCACTTACAGCGATGGTGTTGGACCAGAATTTCACCACCTCCTTTGATTTTAGATGCATGGCCTCTCTTTGGTGTGCTGCCTCTCTGATACTCTGCTTGTATTCATTAACCTGGTTCACACTATCTTGAATCCTCTGCCATTCAGCTTTGGGCAAGACAGTGACTTGTTGAAGATCTGCTGGTTGGATCATCCTGCTGGCTTCTTCATCTGAACACACTGGAGAAAGAAACAGTAGAAAGTAAACAAAATGTAAACCTCCTGTACACCAAACACTATGTACACAAGACCCCTAATGATATAGTGACACAAGCAGTTATGTTTTGGTGTATTAAGACTGCTATGACCCACATTTTTATGGATTATGATGGGGACAAACGTCTAAATAAAATGTAAAGAAAACTTGATTATCACAAGTGCTGGGTTTTTGCTTTATGAAAATAAGGGGATGCATGCAGTCAGCAGTATGAATGACTTAATATACCCCATGATTGACAGTTTCTTGAGCAAATGTCTTTGTTGCACCCAAATGCTGCAAGTTAACTCCAATTATTTTTGTTTCCCCTTACCTTTCTTACTGGATCCTCTCCGTCGACCATGCTGCACCACTGATGCTGCCATGTGGAAAGCCTTGATATTTCCCTCCAGTTGTCTGAAACAAACTGAACTAGATCAGTATGAAATATCCAGCTGTATCATGGCAACTGTGTGGAGTACATGTATCCTACCGTGTAAGTATGTAAAGATTAAAAACAACCTTGGCTTAAAAAAAAAAAACTGCCCGTACACTTTCTGCACAGAGCAAAAAGATGTCAACATTTGTTATTGTGTATCCGAGCAACGCCTGAACCAATCAGAACCCGTTACGCTGCTCAACGCTAGATGGCGCCATTTCCCCAACAGCAATGTAGGGATAACGGGATATTACAACTTTTGTTATGTCAAATTACCCTAATAAAACTGTACTTAGGCCACTTTTCACCCTACTGATTGGACAAGGAATGCATTATAATGTGTTTTGTCTTTTTCTGAGTCACAGTAATTTCTAATCAATATATGTCAAATTATGTCGTCGCTTTGCAATAGGGTTTGAAAGCTACACAAGGCCTACCGGGTGTTTCACTGAGTGTGTTGACAGCACATTACAGTTTTGCTGTATCAGAGAATTCTCGAAGATTCATTTATTCATGCATGTATGCCTGCATGCATCCACTACAGGGACAACAGCCTGATAGAAAGGTTTATAGATAGGTTATTTTTATTATTTATTTATTTTACCAAATTGTGATTTGTTTTATGTGTTCCAAAATTACGTTTTCAAGCAAATCCAGTAGTGTCAGCATGTCAAATTACTGAGCCAGTAATGCAAATCACAAAAGGGGCAGTGTGTCATGTGGTAGCCTAATTGGGTCAGGTGATGCACTGTGTCTGCTGAATTAAGACTATCAAATGATTTGCTTGGTGAGACTTGTCCCGAGCTGAAACGTTGGTAAGCAAAACTACAGTAGACTGGCCTAACTAAAGATGATTTACCAATAATATTCTAATAAACTTTCATGTGTCTGTGGTACATGAGCTAAGTGGCCACATTAGGATAATTTTTTAAATCTCCAATATGCTATTTACTGCAATTCATTCTAGTAACTTTGCTAAGTGAATTTGTTTTGCTGCAATAGTTGAATGCTGCCCCCCTCATCCTAACGTCAAACTTTTCGTAATCAGGTCAAATTAGTTTTCTTGATGCAATTATGTCTACGTCAAACCAGGAGATGCATGAAGAGGCGGGTTTAGTTTGGAAGGGGCTGTCTCTGTCCGAGATAACCATTCAAAACCAACAGAGGGAAAGCAACTTGCTGTGTCCATCAATTTACGAAGGCATCACACATTCAACACAAAGTGCCCACTTCAGGCAAGTCACCCAGAGGAAAAAACTGCAAGATGGCCCCGGTTTCCGTCAAAAGTGTTTTAATCAGTGAAAGTGTCGATCCTTGCTGCAAGAAGATTCTTGAAGAAAATGGAATCCGAGTCACGGAAAAGCAAAATATGAAAAAGGATGATTTGATTGCGGAGATAAAGGTATGGTTACTATTGGTAACGATTGCTTCCACATGCACCGAACATCGTTTTAATCATGGTGTATAACATGTATGTTTCAGGATGTAGACGATTTTCTTCTTTATAGTTGCCTCAGTAAGTTTTTTCCGCTTTTGTCGGCGTTATTTTTTAGCACTTGTAACTGATAGCTGCAGTTGCTCCAGAACAACACAGATCGACAGTATAGGCTGCAGATTTATATTATCTCGCCCACTAAGTTTAGCAACGTTACAAGGTGTATTAACTGTAATTTTAGGCTCAGGAGCCATGCTTTCACTCATCGAGCCTAACACGTTTTCGCTGGTTGAGGTGAGAAGAATGGATTGTTGGCCTGGTACCGCCCCTTGTGAATATGATGCAACTGCATCCCTGACTTGCTGAGTTCTCCCATCTTTTTCTGCATGCGCCACATGCAACATGTTGGAACAAGAAATACCTGTCTTCATGCAGCAAATGTTCTGTGTCCCTACCAGAAGCCGTTTACCTTTGCACAAAGTCATTGCCAAATTTGGAATGGCTTCAATCTAAAACTGTGGTGTACCAATACTCGAGCAGACTAGATGGGTAGTAGCTTCACTACAAGTCTACAAGTACAGCGACAGCAGCTATCTTGCACTATAATCAGGACTAACTGTTAAATTACTCCACAGAACTATGATGGCCTCGTGGTTAGATCTGCAACCAAGGTTACGGCTGATGTCATTAATGCTGCTAGTAATCTCAAAATCATTGGAAGAGCTGGGACTGGTGTGGACAATGTGGATGTGGACGCTGCAACTAAAAAGGGCATCATAGTCATGAAGTAAGTGTGCAAAGTATAGTACACAACCACATGCTTGATGTTTTATTGTTAACACCAGTTATTATTTTGCAATTCTCTTCTCTGTTGTGCCCTGGCCTTTGGCCTTGAGTATTACAACGTATGTTATATGAGCTGTTTGTTTCCAGCACACCAAGTGGCAACACCATCAGTGCTGCTGAGCTGACATGTGCCCTGCTGATGAGCCTCTCAAGGCAAGATGATTAACCATTTTACACAGTTAATGGCAACAAAACATTTTTCACATGCCACTTTGAACTTCATGCGCTGAGGTCATTGTTTCTCATCACATGAAAATAAAAACTGGATTCTGTTTTCAGACATGTGCCTCAAGCTGCAATGTCTATGAAAGCAGGCAACTGGGATCGCAAAAAGGTAAGCGGAGAATTTTGGTTGCCCCCATGTACCGCACTGTATGAAAGAGTGTGTTTGCAGTTGGCACACAAAGCAATTATTGTTGCATGGTCTGCCCCATTGTTCATCCAGTCATCACTAATCAAATGTGAGGTTTGAATCCATGCTGTTTTAAACTTCTTAGGCCTCTTGTCTCCAATTTTGCAGTTCATGGGTGCAGAGCTGTATGGCAAAACACTGGGAATTGTTGGACTTGGAAGAATAGGGAAGGAAGTAGCTTCTAGGATGCAGTCATTTGGCATGAAGGTATGTGACAAGATCACAAGATTGTGCCCGTACATTTTTCTCGATTGATTGCACTGTAATATTTAGATGAAATAAATATGGTAACGTGAGTTTTTCCTGTTAGACCATTGGCTATGATCCAATTACTCCACCTGAGGTGTCAGCCAGCTGGGGAGTGCAGCAGATGTCTCTGGATCAGCTTTGGCCCCAGTGTGACTATATTACTGTCCACACTCCTCTGATGCCCTCCACTGCTGGTGAGTTTTACTGAGGTTGTGCTCACTGGAGATCAGTTTTATTGAGATGATATTTTGAAATTTCTTTTCAAATGTTCTCATTTATCCAAGGTCTACTTAATGATGACACATTTGCTAAGTGCAAGAAAGGAGTGAAGGTTGTGAACTGTGCACGTGGGGGCATCATCGATGAGGCTGCTCTCCTCAGAGCTTTGGAGTCTGGACAGTGTGGTGGAGCGGGGCTTGATGTCTTTGTTGAGGCAAGAAAAGTGGAATTGCACATCACAGCCACACCAATTTTTATGTTTGAGATATTTTTGATTTTTTTAAAAATCTAATTTTGCAGTTTGATACTGATGAAATGATTCTGTGTGACAACAATAGATTTTTTTTCCTGATCATGTTGCTGGATCACCATTCATTGTTAACAATGAAGACGCTATAGCCACATCTTACTTTGTGTGATGTTTGCACAGGAGCCACCGAAGGACCGCTCACTGGTGGACCATCCCAATGTCATCAGCTGTCCTCACCTGGGAGCCAGTACCAAGGAGGCACAGGCGCGTTGTGGACAGGACATTGCCCTGCAGATTGTGGACATGGTGAAGGGCAAGAGCCTGATTGGAGCAGTGAGTTCTACTTGTATGCTTAAACCCTCTCTAAGGATGACTTATCAGAGCTTGAATTTTTTTTAATGCCAAAACTTAAGTGTAACACAGAATTGCAAATCCAAGGTTACTGACAACAGAACCTCAAAATACAGTGGTTTTACATACATGAGTAACATTTTTTCCACATATTTGGAACCAAGGCTTGTGTGGGAGTGATGATGCACTTGTTTTGGTGCATTCCTTTGGTTATATGTTTATAACCAAGAAAGACATTATGCTTCATATTCAGGCACAATTGTGCACATATTGGAACAGTGAACTGACATTCCTTTTTATTTAACGTTCTTTTTAAAAGTGAACATGTAAGCATGTAATTCCGCTGTAAGCATGTAATTCTGTGTATTTTTGGCCTTTAAGCATAACACGACATTAGAGTCTTATCATTTCTAGCAGTTAAGCAAGTCATAGGTGAGAAGTTGGACAGATCAACTCAAAGCAAATAAAGAAACAGAAAGGAAGTATTAATTCATGCAAGTGTAATGCAAAGACTGCTTCTAGTCTGTGATCCATATAAACTGCTGCATTCTTCAACTCCCCCCTCTACCAACCCTGTTTGCCATCTATTCCATCTCAAAATAATTTCACTTTTGTTTCATTGCCCTGTGGAACACATGAAACATGACTAACTGTAGCTATCGCTCATGACCTGAGCAATGCCACAGTTCACAGCCCTCCTATCACTTTGCTGGAGGTTGCACAGGGGAAAAAGACATAATCTGCTCAGGTAAAGACTGGAACATGAGGCCTGATGATCAGAGGGGAAGCGTGTACATTGACATTGCGTTTTACTTCCCCATGTGCAATGCCTTCAAAAAGTACCTGACACCCTTTACTTTGATAACACCACACCAGGTGATTCACCGATGAGCAAACACTCAGCCAGAGAGGACGAACTAATCAGTGTAATAACCCGGTGTAACCTGCATGTCCGCATACTCGTTGCTTTCCGTGGCACATGATCACATATCTCCAGGTATTAAAAAATGCATGAGTGAACACATTTGCCAGTACACCAGGTTCGATCTGGCAGTTCCTTTTGTCCTTTGATGTTGATGTTGCAAGCATTTGTGATACCATTAAGTACACAGAAACATAGACACTCCTTTGTACCCATATCAGATCTGTGCCTCCACAATTCTCACAGAATTCAAATGCTGGGAGTTCACAAAGGCCTCATTATTAGGAAATGTGAAAAATATGGAACTACCCAGCTACTTGTTGGACCAAACTGTCAGCCAACATAAGATCATTTGAGTTGAAAGTGGGACTGTTCTGGGATTTAGTGGAGGGGATTGATAGTTTGGGAAAGTTTAGGATAAGTGCTATAGCATTGTGTGTGACTTGCAGAGGTTACGAGGGAGCACCCGTTGTGGGCCTCAAACAACTGATTGTATGGTATTACACAGATTCTTGTCTGCTAAGGGGAGGTTGCTATGATTTTAATGGAGCTGGAAAATCGGCAGGGAAAAACGCCAGCTCAGTCTTGTCAAGTCTGGCAAGTTGAAACGATGGGCAGATATCAATGTGTCCTGACATGTAGGTGTGTGTGTGTGTGTGTGTGTGCAACCAAGTGCTGCTAATAAAAGCACTGTTTTTGATCTTGTCCCTGTACAGGTAAATGCACAAGTTTTGGCAAGCACATTTTCCCAGGAGTCTCACCAATGGATCAAACTTGGTGAAGCTATTGGAGCTGTGCTGCAGTCGTGCACCACTTCAAAACAACCATTCAGCCAGGTCCAAATCACCACTGAAGGTAAAAAGTGTCTTGTATTATGAGGGTGTAAAATAATGTCATTTCTACGAACAAATGAGTTCACGCGGCCTAGTTCATCATTGTCAAACCTATAAAGTGTTAATGAGATGCCAAGAATGAAAGGCAGCAGGGCTTTGAGTCCGGAGACTGAGGATCACTGATCTAACTAGTTTACTTAACCAGTGACCTGGAAGCAAGAATGAGAGAGGCGATGTCATGTGATGGGAAAGGGTCTTGTAATGTTGTGTTCTGCCTCCCTCTGGTGGTATGATTTTGAAACATGCTGTATTTGCTGCAAGTAAGGCAGAAATGCATTTGTAGATAGAATAAATACTGGGGGATGCATTTTTTGCTGTTTGTGTGTAAACTGGTTGTCTAAAATGAACCATTTTTCTTTTGAAATGTTTCACTTCTCAGCAGTGGCATTCACTCTGTATTGTTGTCTACAAACCAGGGGATTGCTTGAAGACTTCCACTGGTTACATGACTTCAGCCGTAATGGTTGGGCTGCTTACTTGTGAATCCAACGGTTGCCCCAACCTTGTCAATGTGCTGACCCTAGCTAAGGAATCTGGAATTACGGTACAAAATCAACTTCCTTTGGCAATACCACATGCCAATAACTGTGTCTTGAGAAAAGAATCTTATCACACGTGTGGACCGACTCTTTAGGTAAACCAAAACCACAGCCAGTCGGATGGAGCTGCCCCTGGTGTCTGTAAGGTGGAGATCTTGGCCAATGGCTGCAGCTTCAAAGCCAGTGGTTCAATTCAAGGCGGAGTGCCTGTTCTGCTGGAGCTGAGCGGCAGCGTGTTCAGACAGCCGGTCTCACTCACCGGCAATCTCCTGTTCTTCAAGGCCTCGGCCAGTCTTCAGCTGCTGCCCTCTGTGGCAGGTAAGAGAATTCAGAGTGTTACAGTCACCGGTAATGTTAAAGAAAATCAACCTTAAAGCACTTAAATAATGTTAAACAGTTCTAGGCAAAGTGTCTTGCAATTTTGGGTCTTTTTTTTTCTTATTCCCATTAATAACTAGTCAAATGTAGATGACATGAGGTCACTTTGAGATATTTCCAATGTAACTACAATGGAAATCACTGGCAGAAATGTTTTCAGCTATCAAAACATCAGTGGTAAACGTTAGGTTTTTGTGTTGGCCCTTCACAAATCAAAAAGCAAGGGCTTCTCTCTAGACTCACTATTTTGTTCCGTTGTTCAAAAGTCATACTTGGAGGAATCCATCATAGAGACAAAATACCAATTTCACAACTGACCTCTATAGTCTATAACGTAGTGCTGCCACAATACATGTTGTGTATTTTGAGTAAGGGTAAGTGTCATTTTTTAATGATTTGGGTGGAAAAACTCTGTCTATCACATTGTCTATCGCTCTTTACACCTATATGTATAACACAGCTGAAGTTGAGGTGCGTTGTCTGTGGATAAAATATAAAGAGGCAAGGTGGGCTGAGGGAAAAGTCAGTCAAAAAAGTAAATAAATGACATCATCACAACGTCAATACAAAACGCATCCTGGAGTAACAGCACATCAGTTTCTCTTCGTTTAAAGCTCAGCTCAAGCATGTACCTTTCCTCACATTCTCCTTCTTGTTAAACATTTTCAACCACTTAACGTTTTAACCTGTAATCAGATTATTTTTTTCTTCTGAAGATCTAGTGTTCATTGCAGTTACCCCATGCAAACATTTTAATACTTTTCACCGCATTCTTTTTTTAGGCTTCATATTTGGATGAAACTTAGTGTCGGGCTTGGACTCTCAAGACCAAAAGGCAGTGGGAGTGGCCCTTGAATTTTTGTACTTCATACCCATTATGTCTGTCATTGTTCTTTGTCTAGGATTGCTGGCCACAACTGGCGTGGAGATAAAGTCGTTCAGTGCTCCTGCAGCCCAGACTGGGGATCTGTGGTATTGTGTGGGGATGTCTTCTCTCCTTGGAGACCTTGGTGCCTTGAAGTCTTTAGTCAAGGAGGCAGCACAGCTCACCATATAAATGGGCACAGCAGCACTTACACAATGCTGAGATAACATTCAGTATCTGAAAACCTAACCTTTCAAGATCTTGGTCTTAACATTTGAATACTTACATTTTGCAACTTGTTTAGAAGTTGAATACCTGCTCACATTTTGATAACATTCTAATGTCTAGATGTTTTACATGTTTTGTTGTTGAAGCTAAACCTAAATTAAATGACTGTTTCAGTGTCACATGGTGTTCAGTTTCTTCACTGTCTTCTCTCTTATTCTGCTCCCTTAATTGTGTTTCAATGTGTCAAAACATAATTCCTCAAATGAGGAATTATGTTTTTCAATTTCTGTAAAATGAGTGCAGCCAGGTCATCTTATTATATCTCTGCAATCTCATGTTGGTATGTATACTGTGCACTGGTCTTAATCCTTGTTAGGATTAGGTAAAGCCTTGATGGCTGTGGAATTGGGTTCAAAATGCCATGGCAACGGAAGAAGGGGAAAACATGAATAGTGAATAGGGCAACGGCTTCTTTTATGTTCTGTGGGCGATGCACAGTCAAATTTGTGCGAGATTTGTATTCCTCTAATGATGTCTGTCAGCCCGTTTGGCATAATGCGCCGTCCAAGAGCGCACTGTCACGAGTCTGGGCTGCAGGGATATATTTAGGCTTTAGGGAAAATAACGGTGTTGGGTGATTCCTTTGAATGGTTGCCTGGTTTTATCAAGGACCTCCGGAGACTGAATATGGAGCAGAAGGGGTGGGGGTGGGGGGTCCGCTCTCACACTATACACAGATACCAAAATAGGATAGAGCTGCGACCGTCCTGAGAGCTAAATTGAGGTTCATGTAGAGGAGCGTTGCTTTCGCTCAGAAGGACACTGCAGAGTGTCATTGTTTAACAGCACGGGCCATTCATGGAAATACGAGGAGAGGTAAGTCCCGTAATGAATTACTACTATTAAGATCTACTAAAGAATTTAGCAGAACATAATAGGACAGGCAGGACTGCAATAATATGTAGGGCGCATTTGGCAAATAAAGCACGATCTACAATGCAGATACTTAAAAGGGTAACTTAGATTATGAATCGCCATTAAAGCGGTATTTAATTATAAATGGCAACGGGACACCCCACATTTGTTTAAATGTCATTCTAGTCCTCGCGGGTCCTCGGTAATTGAAGCGTTGATTTATTCATGAGGCTCACAATTAAATTTCCATGTCCCATTTTCTTGCAGTTACTATGTCAGATAAACAAGTCGAAAGCTACACATATGACTTTTGCGATCATGACCATCCTACCGAGGTTCTGGATGCTCTGAAGCAGTTCTACATCAGTGGTTTGTTTACAGACGTTACCCTGCAATGTGGCTCCGGACAGGTTTTTCACTGTCACAAGGCGGTTCTGTCGGCCCGGAGCCCCTATTTTAAAGTCATGTTCACCGCTGATATGAGAGAGAGGTCCAATAACGTCATCAAGCTGACCGGGATTGACTGCGAGGTTCTGGGTGTTTTGGTGAACTATATGTACACCGCTCGAGTCTGCATCACTGAGGGCAATGTACAGAGCCTGTTGGAAGCCGCCGATCTCCTGCAGCTGAACTCAGTGAAACAAGCGTGTGAGGACTTTCTCATTCGATTCCTGGACGTGGATAACTGCCTGGGCATGCATGCTTTTTCCCAGCTGCACGTCTGCCCTGCCCTGGAGAGGGAGGCGCACAGGGTTGTGCTCAGCAGGTTCAAGGAGCTCATTCAGGAGGAAGAGTTCCGAGAGCTGGACCATGAGAAGATGAAATCAGTTCTGGCTGCCCAGAGCCGCACTGTATGGAAGGATGAAGTGTTGATAGATGCTGTGGCCAAATGGGTCACCCATGACTTGGATAATCGCATTTATCATGTTACAGACCTGCTGCATTCCATCCATTTTGACCTGGATGAGATTTACTTCAAGGCCGCTGTGGATGTGCAGAGGCACTGCTTACTGAGCAAGGAAGGGAAAGTTAAATCTATGATCACTCAGGCTTTAAAGACCAATTGCAAGGAGATGTCAGTAAGTGGCAGAAAATTGTCTGCAAGCATGTACATCATTGGAGGATACTACTGGCACCCCCTTCCTGAAGTTCACATATGGGATCCTATAAGCAATACATGGATGCAAGGGAAAGACATGCCTGACCACACAAGAGAGAGCTACAGCGTCAGTTTACTCGGGGCAAATATCTATGTGACCGGAGGTTACAGGACAAACACTGTTGAGGCTCTGGACACGGTTTCGATTTATAACTGTGACTATGATGAATGGACGGAGGGTTGCCCCATGATTACAGCTAGATACTACCATTGCTCTGTGGCTTTGCATGGCTGCATTTATGCCATTGGAGGGTATAGAGGAGGAGCTCCAGAACAACAGACAGAGTTTTACGATCCTCTGAAAAAGAAATGGTTCCCTGTGGCCAATATGATACAAGGTATGCAAACTATCACATATTTTGTCGAGGGATGCAGAGGGGAAACCCAACTGAACTCAACTTACCGCATCTCCTTACTTGCAGAATAGAGTAAACTCACCTTTTTAGGCTGGCATGAACCTTTATGACTTAGATTCATGGTTTACAGCATAATATCATCAGTGTGATCAAAGTTATAGGAAGATAGGCAATTTTCTTTGAAGACAATTGATTTTTGTTTATATCAGTAGCTGAGTATTGATTGGAGGTCAGAGTTTACCTATACACCCTACATTACTGATTGTATCTGAGCAGTTCATTAGGGGTGGAAAGGTCACAAGACAGAACACATTGCACATCTTATTGATACCAGATATGAGTGACTGTTCAAATGATCACTACACTAACCTCTGTTTCCTCTGAAGGTGTAGGAAATGCCACTGCCTGCGTAATGGAAGATAAAATCTATGTGACTGGAGGCCACTATGGATACAGAGGAAGCTGCACCTATGAAAAAATTCAGGTCTACAGACCAGACATCAATGAGTGGAGTATCATTACAGTAAGCCCTCATCCAGGTATGTGGAGAAGAAGAGGGAGTAAAGAGCATAAATATGTTGAATACTGTTTTATAATGGTAAATGTTTTCTTTTCCAGAGTACGGGTTGTGTTGCGTGTCTCTCGACAACAAGCTGTATTTGGTGGGCGGACAGACGACTATCACTGACTGCTACGACTCAGAGAGAAACGAATGGAGACCAATATCAGTCATGAAGGAGAGGAGGATGGAGTGTGGGGCTGCTGTAATAAATGGTTGTATTTATGTAACAGGGGGATACTCCTACTCAAAAGGGACCTATCTGCAGAGCATTGAGAAATATGACCCTGCACTGGACTCTTGGGAGATTGTTGGGACACTTCCAAGTCCGGCCAGATCACATGGATGTGTTTGTGTTTACAGTGTTTAGTGTCGAACCTTTATTGCAAAGCTGACATGTCTGTAGCTCTTTTGTGCCATAATTATCAAAAGAATGAATTGTAAAGTCATTGTACTTGGTTCAGGCAGCCTAACATACCAACATTTTTTAACTGCAAAGGTACTCTGGTTTTTGCTGGATAATTGCATTCACAGAAGTGTAAGTACAAATGCCAAACAATGAATACACTAAACAATCATGCCACAAACTCAGGGAACACCTGATTATAAATTAGATTGCTTTTACAGTAGATAGTGGAGGGAAACACTGGAAAGAGAAGGAATGTAAGCTTTAACAAAGATTTACATTATCACATTGTCACCTCAGATTAATGCTGCACCAGGACATCCCAAAGCGTCTTTTAATCATTTGTTGTTATCTATGAGCACCCTAACATAGTAGAGCCATTCCACCAGGATGCCTTTTGATTAAATAAATTTCTACTTTTGTGACATGAGTGATTCCTACCTGAAGTTACTACAGTGAGCTCCAAAAATATCAAAGCTTTACAGTAAACTCCATCAATATAATCTTAGACAAAATTTAATCTTAGACAGCAACACTTTTTTTAAACCAATATCCCAAGTTTTAAGTGGGATTTTATTTTAATACAATTGAGAGACAGACATGTATTAAATGACAGAAAAAAACAGTCATTTGTTTTTAACTGAGGGAGACATTTATTAAATGTCAGAAAAAGCAATTATTTGCTTAACTTTGATGACAGCACATAATTGTTGCACACGTTTCTTCCATAAACCCACTACTGACTCTACTCACAATCAAAGCGACATCTTGAGGCTGGTCGGGCTGTCACACCACGTTCATGTTAGGAGGCAGTCTGCTTTCAGCTCACGGGCAACGAAACCTGTTTTGGTCCTCAACGTGCCCCGTAGCACGCAGTTGCAAGTTGCCACAACGTGCTAGCAGTGAAATTTGGGGTAGGACAGCTAACATTGTTGCGACCGTTGACTCTACGTCGTGTAAGTATAATCTTCAGTACCGGTGTAAAATTGTTGTTTATAGTCCTTGTTTTGCAGGATTATTTTGTTAGTTGGCTGCAGGACACGTTCGACACACGACTAGCAGGTTTTAACAGCATGTTAAGTGGAGTTCAGCAGATAGTAAATGACTTGACTGAAGACATACCGGGAGTAACGTTACTGTTTGCTAGCATCATGTCTTTCCTGAAGAAACGCTGCCCCGTGGTCAGGACTCTTATCAAAAGCCTGCTAAACTAGTTCCTTGTTTTACTGACTTTGTTATCAAGTCGCCACACAAACACACATGCGAACAGCCTGGCGAGTAGCTGAAGGAAGACCTGTATCAGCAGGACACAAGTTAGCAGGTTAGCCACCATGCTGACTGCAGCAGCATGACATCAGGTGCGCTTAATTTTGTGCTCATTGCGCCCCGACAAGCGAACACACATTTTGGGCCTGATGTCTATGGAGCTTAGTGCAATAATGTAGCATCTATAATGAAAGTCGTACATGAGCGATTTTTTATCCAGCTAACATTACAGTCTAGATTTACAACCTTCGTCCGGACTGCTGTCGCCCAAACAAGTGCACCCAGTTGAGTATCGATCATCCAAACGTGATCCTGCTGAGCAAGTTCTGATTAGTGAAGATGACCCATTAATGATACCCTATGGAAATGCATGTTTGCAGAAGCAATAGTATAGAATACAACGGGAAAAACAGAATATATACAAATTATTATTGAGACGTGCAACCAACAGTTCCATTTTAAAGTTTAGATCCATTTAGTATATTTACAGTTGACTATCAATTTTGAGTTTGGAATTGGATAATATAAGGTTATCCTCAAGTTGATTATCAGCAATGACTGGAACGCTAAACTTTATCCCTCGGGCAGGAATGTGGTACTCTTAAATTTTATTTTTATTTATTTGCATAACTAGATTAGTTTCAGTGACAAGGACATGATGCACTATACTGTTTTAAGATGAGATGAGTATGCCTCAAATCAGCAAAGGTAAATAAGTAATCATCACTTTGACCACTAATGTTCGACTATTATCTTTACAGAGCAATCATGGCAGAAAACCAAGAGATGTCTCCAGTTGAGATGAAAGTGGCACGACAAATTGAGGTAATGTAACACTGAATATATAGGCTATTTCAATGCAGCTAATTTAATGCAACTGTAGTAATGTCCTGTTATCCTTCCCTACAGTACTACTTTGGGGATCACAACCTTCCAAGAGACAAGTTTCTCAAAGAACAGTTGCAGCTCGATGATGGCTGGGTGACTTTGGAGACTATGCTTAAATTCAACAGGTTTGTCATAGTTTTCTGTGTTCCATGCTCTGTGTAATTCAGTTATCTACTGATTTTGAACCCGCATTTTGATAACGTGTATATCAAGTGATATACTTAAATTCAAGGCTTCATAAAGTTCATAAAGCAACACATAGATTTGTCAGTGTTTTAATCAGGTTATCACTCAGCACACCACTACACTGGCAGGAATGAGCTTTTGAAAAAGGACTGATAACACAGAAATAGTAACAAGTAGCATCTTAATATAGATCATTGGTATTTTCATGTACTGTTAGAGCTGCCCTGTGATGTTTTTTATGTTCACTTTCAGCTTAGAGCATTTGATGACATCCTTATTCTTTTCACAGACTTAAGTGTTTAACCACAGAAAGCAGCGTCATCATTGCAGCACTCCAGAAATCAAAGACTGGCCTTATGGAAATCAGCGAGGACAAGACTAAAATCAGGAGGTCCCCAAACAAACCCTTACCTGAACTGAATGATGAATACAAAGACACCCTGAAACACAAGTCT
>OMKZ01056009.1:0-17148 GCA_900302535.1 Neoniphon sammara
CCCCTTGTATAAATGTAAGCTACAGTACTGACGAGCCAACATGGTGCTGCTGATCACCACAAAAAAGCAGTAGGTCATTGTGGTGTGTGTGTGTGTGTGTGTGTGTGTGTGTGTGTGTGTGTGATGCCACAGATCTAACCTTTAGTAATGAGGGGCTCCCCCAGCTCTGCCCTTTCAGCTAAGCAGCTAGTCTACCCTGCTGCGTGCCCTGGTGAGAAAAGAGTTGACAGTTTAGGACACAGGTTATCAGGATGACTAAAAGGGCAAAAATATTAGGTTAATTATGTTTCCCCCCTCTGTCTCTGAACCACTAGAATTAAGACAGAAAAAAGTACTGGGGGAATCTGGTGGTACTACTTGGCATGATTGCCCCCATGTGGACAGGAGTATGCAACGACAGGCTTAGACAGGTTTTCTCTGCAAAATTTATTCAGTCAGTAACTGGAACATTTAAGAAGGCACATTCACAGAGCAAATACTAACGAGTTAAAACACAAATACACACAGGACTACTCTGTTTTGTATTTTTGGCTTCAAGGCAGGAATTAAGACATTGGATAATAGATTACATAACACATAAGCCTGAGGCATAATAAATTACTCCACACAATGAATCTGTTTAACATCATATAAAACTTTATTTTGTATCTTGAAGTCCCAAGTATTGGCTATGCGTGTCTGTACTTTGGCGTCTGTGCATGTATGTTCTTCTGTGTGCAGGCGCGTGTCTGAAATGAAGTTCTATGAGGTCTACAATGAGCTTTGCCTCTCCCTTGAGCCTGTCTCGGGACAGTAGCCCTTCAGGTAGAAGACCCAGGAGCACGGCTTGGCGTGGCCCTCAGAGCGTTGGCTGGAGATGATCAGCTTGCCGAAGCAGGGCCCATGGGAGCCTGCCTGGGGGGGCTCAAACGCCACCAGGATGTTGTGGGTCTTTTTGGAACGGATGGTGTCCGCACCTTTCACAGTGAAGCACGGGTTGTCCACCTAGGGCGAGGTGGAGCGGGGTTTAGACGAGGTCGATTATAGTAAAAACATCCTTCAGAGTGACTAGCCTCTGAGGCAGCCTGAAGCAAGGTGCTCAGCCCCCAGCTAGTCCTGCATGCCACAAATGTGGGTAACTATCAACCTGAAGCACAGCATTGTGGAAAATGAGCATGTATGCTTGGCAAACCTTCCCCAAATAAATACAGCTTAAAAAGGTAAAGCAGGAAGGGAAGTAGATTAGAATGGAATAGGCTCCTCTCTCTTATTTCAAATAAGAGAGAGGAGCGTGAGAGACATGGGGAGAGAGAGAAAAGGCTTATTTCAATAGCAATAATTTCAGGCTTAAGAGAGGATTATTGATATGAGGTATATGTATGGGTGCATTGAACGGTAAGTCCCTTACTATTGTTACTGCATGATATTACCATTGCAATAATATGTGTTTCCACTACAGTACAAACAGTGAATTAGGCTATTCCATAAAGAAAAGAGTATGCAAGGCATGTCCACTCAGAGTGGGCAGACAGGAGAGCAAGAAAGAGTCACTAATGGAAGGACAAGGTCAGAGACAAGAAGTAAATGTAAAAATTAATTTTGCAACACTTCTTAAAACAGGATTTACAAAGTGTTTTACAGTCAAATAAGAAGATTTTGGATTTGTTACAAGCTGGAGAAAAAAAGCCTTAGAAGTTATTTCCTTGGTCTTATTGGAATGATAGAAATCATTTCATTCCCCACTTGCATTTATGTCCCTTCAAAAATATCTCAATTTTTTTGGCTTTCTTTTCATTCCTTGGGATGGTTACTGCCCTTGGCCTCAGGTCTCTACAAAGTTGTACAAACCAAAAGTCCCACTGGCTCCTTACCTGGAACGAGAAGACGGTGGTCTGCAGGAAGACGTTCTTGAAGGGGATGGAGACGCTGGAGCCAGCCTTGATGTTGAAAGGGCCCTGGGCTTTGGGAGGGAGGCATGTCCCATGGAGGGGGAAGATGTACTCACCACCAACAGCTGAGAACAGGGTGAGCTGACCCCTCACCTCCCCCAGCTGGTGGGGTTCGTAGCAGATCTCCACACTGGCCTCTGAGCCCGCCTGGAAGCCCGGCGACGCACAGACGCTCTTGTCCACTGTGAAGTCTGGGCAGTCCATCTGGGGGACAGAGAGAGCAAGGCATGTTGGCACGTATTAGTTTACATATGACAGGAAATAACATTTCATCTCCACCTTTTATTTCATAAATGCATTGATATTTTTAAATGAAACTCTCAATCATCATGACTTTAGAGCCATGCCTGGGCTGCCTGCTTTGCAATTACAGTTTCTTTCCATCAAATGGCAGCATGGTAGGCAAAGCAAATGTCAACAAGTACTGAATCCCACAGTGCATTTATGGCGATGACATATAGACCTAATTAATAGTTTATTTTGTTTTGCATGCAGTTTCATACCTGTTGAAAGTGGCGCCATGGTAACTACAGAAAAAATGTCAAGTGCAGATTCTTTACAGTCTCCTGCAACATTTATGGCCATGACATATAGGCCTAATGAATTTGCAGTTTATTTATCTCCTGAGTTGATCAGCTGCCTTCATCTCCTCTAAAATACTTTGTTAGCGTAGTTTATATCTCAGTACATACAAGCATAGGATTTCTGTTTATCCAGCAATACAAAAATATTGTACATGATTGTATCATAGGAGCAAGGGGAGAAGAGCCTGGCAGCACAATTTCCCATCATGCTGTGTTTTGCGAAAAATCACAAATTACAATACAATTAAACTTAAATTTTCAGAAGGATTCAATATTTAATTCCTTCATTTAGATTTGTCTTAAAGAACAGACATGCTTTCTTGAAAATTATTATTTACCACACCATGATGAAAGTTGTAAAACACAATTTCTGGGTGAATATCCATTTTTACATTATTTCATATATAATACTCTTGAGCTAAGCTTGCCTCCATGCTAGTCTGCTTATGAGACAAAGAAACTATTGGAAGAAAATAAGCCAGCGCTTTTACACAGGTATGCTGATATGAAATGAATCTCTCAGACTGTGTACAATACCAGTAAAGGGCATGGCGAGGGCAACGAGACAGAGTTGAACACACAGCATCAAGAGAATACAGCGTTTGCCAAGACTGCTGAGACTCCAGGACATGGCTGATACTTGTTTACCTTGCATGAGTACTCAGCCCTGGTACGGGAGTAGTTGATAAACTTGGCGAGGGCGGAGTGGCTGCTGCCCAGAGGAGTGTGGAAGTGGATGGGCTTCCCTGGCGGCGGGGGCAGGGCTCTGAGGAGCAGCTCGTAGTGGAAGTAGCCCAGCTCATTATTGTGGAGACTGAGCCTGGCTGTGGACTCGCCTGCATGCAGGGGCTGGTACTCAAAGCTCAGAGTGCCCTGGAGAAGGAACACATGACACAGTCAGTCAGAGAATTTGTGTGGGTGGGTAAACAACTCTTCTTCCAAATAGGCTGGAAATGCATTTAGTGCCCACCTTGGACTGTCCCGGCACGGTGTGCTGAGCCGGGACACTGATGTCGGAGCATTTACATTCAGCAGTGAGGGAGGTGACCGTGGCCAGGGGGTTCTCCACCTGCACGCTACCCGAGGCTGTCTGGCGGACAGTCGCCACCAGCTTCATGGTGGACAGCACCCCTGGAGACGTGACCTTGAACATGACGTTGTAGAACAAATATTCGCCGGACGCGTCATTACGGAACGTAACCTGAGGAAAGGGGTTCAAAAGGTGTGGTGAGGACAGGGTTTTCTGGAAATCAATACACACACACAGATAAGAGCTGTGTTCAGACTGTGTAGACTCGTCCCATGCTAGTCCATGAATTCTTTTATTCCACAAAATGTGTTGGGGAGAGGTTCTGAGAGGTAGTGTGAGTGTGAGACCAGACCTTAGTATTGAACTGGCCCTCCCTATATGTGAAGAAGGCCATCTTGTAGTCTCTCTTGGCTAGAGCAGGAATGTCCATGTATTCTAGACCTTTCAGGGACAACGTAGAATCTGTCCTCTCGGGCTTCAGGGTCTCTATCACCACACGAAACCTAGGCAAACAGAAATACTCATGACTGCATTGTGCATCTGTCTTCACGGAGCGTGCTTCCTTTTCCTCATTTTCAGTGGGAAGGAAGTGTTTTATGACATAGCTGACACCTTTGCGTTTCTGCGTTTGTGTGTTTGCAGGAGTTATTCCATTCGGATATGCTTGGATTAATACTGGTTTTCTGCTGTATGAGTTGAGCGAGTCAGCACTACAGGTGCTGACTTGCTGTGTGTTTGGTGGCCGTACAAGTGAATTTGCATTTTGGGTGTCCTGCACCTTTAATGGTTATTATCTTGTGCACGAAAGCAGCCTGTTCACATTGCACATGTCCACAAAATAAGACATGTTTTGCTATATTTTTGGGGTGAGGTAATTCTTTTTTTTTTTTTTTTTTTTTTTTTTTTGGATTCATGAGGGTGATGGTGAGCATGCTTACTAGTGCTGGCTTCAGTGTGTTCTACCTTTGCTGCTTGGTGAGCCAGTTCTGCACAGGGAGCACCTCAGTGTGGTGAGTCTTGGCAGGTAGCTCACGGGTAATGGTGGCCTCTGCCTTGGGAGGTTCGGCAGTTCCCTGCAGGGAGTACAGCATGCCTGTGCCATCAGGGAAGCAGAAAAACACTGATCCCTGAGGAGAGGAGGATGAGAGATATAAAGTAAGGTATGAGGTTAAGGTCAGGGAACAGGTTTATGGAGGAGAACAGAATTGAGAGGAGAGAAAAGACGCAGAAATGAGAAGGTGAGAGAGGTGAGAAGAGAAGGGATTAGGGTCAAAGATTACAGGATGGCAGGGAGAGGTTGGCGTTAAAACCATGTTCAATAGTCATTCAAAGGTTAATCTTTCATACAAAATGCTTTTAAGGGCTTTTCAAAGGATTTCACTACAAGATCATTTTAAAGGTTTAGTTTTCTGTAATGTGAATTTACAGGTTAGTCTTTTTTTTTTTACAATGTATCTTTTAAAGGTTTCCATACAACCATAACCCTCGCCTCTAAAAGGCTATCATTTCTAAATAAGCCCATATAATGTGTTGATTATATTCTAAACAAAGTGTCTTTAAAAACTGAGATTGTATGTGTCTTAAAGACTCGACTGGGTGTGTTTTTAAAGCTCTACCAGGTGTTTTTTGCCCTCAGCGGCTATGGTCAGTGGTCGGTAGGTGATCTCATAGGTCTTGTTTTGGAGGGGTTCGAGGATCAAGGAGGGTGCAGCGCTCCACTGCTCGCCCTCAATGACAGGTTTAAGGCTCAAACGCTGGTTTGTGGGGTTGGACACGGTCAGGGTCTGGACATGAGAGCCACGCACTGGACAAGCAAATGTCACCACCTGGGGACAGCAGGAGGGAAGAATTATGCAGTGGGCAGTTCCAACGTGGTTACATTATGAAAAACACCATGTATTGATAGGGTAACCACCTATATATAGACAATTTGTCCCTATATCAACTAGTGTGCAGTTAGTTAACTAATATGTAAACTAATACACAGGTAGTCTGTGTTCCCTTCACGTGATTTTTCTATTCTGTTGTTCTTCCCCTATTGAATACAGGCATAATAGAAGTGCAATAATCCAACCTCTTTTGTAGTGGAGGGTGTGATACATGAGCCCGTCAGGGTGAGTGTAACAGGCGTGGAGATGCCCTCAATAAAGCAAGCCAGGTTCTCATATCTTGTGTCACTGCTCAGCTTCACGGGGGCAAAGGTCACATCGAAAGGAACCTCCATGCCTGGACTGATATAACCTTTGGCCGGCGCGACAGACACCTCGGGTGGAAAACGCTCTATTTCCCAGTGGAACCTGGTTAGATTAGATAAAATAGATTACATGAAACTGTAATGATTCCTGCGGGATCCCTGGGAAATGAACAGCAAAGAACAGGATATAAATGAGAAGAGAATAAATACTGTAGAAAGTAGAAAGTACTGGATACTACATACACTCTTCACCATTCATAAACTTACTTGGCACCGATGTCTCCAGTGTTCATCATGATAATCTTCTTCTTAGCCTGGCAGCGCTGGACCACAGCCCCAAAGGCCACATAGTCCCGGTCCAACTGGACCTCCACACCCTACCCGTGAAGATGGGAACCACAACTACTAACTGATTTGTTAATGTTTGCTAACCTAATTTATCCAACTAACAGAGTTGCTAGAACAAACCTACAAATTTCTGCAGGTCAGGATAAAAAAGGAGAGGCATTTCAAGTCCATCAGGAAACACACTTTGAAGGAGTCTTTCAGGGCACAGCCAGCTGTACATGCACTATCTGCACATACCTTGTTAAATTCCAGAAAATTCACACCGGCACCTACCTGGCAGCACCCATGGATGGTCAGCAGGGGGAGCAGCAGGCCAGCACACTCCGCCTGCAGCTCGGCCGTGAAGGGAGATGTGTGCTGACGGGGTGAGAACTGGATGTCAACACCACACCGGCCACCGCTGGCTTTCAGGGTCAGCTCACTTGCTGGACTGAATGTCAGATCCTGGAGGAGAGGAGGAGAACATTTTAAGGGTCTCTGCAAGTGCTTGTGCATGTGTCGATGTGTTCGCTGTATATGTGTGCGTGAATGTGTGTTCCCTACCCGGGGATCCAGCTGGGCGTGTGTGTTGAGCAGCAGGGTGAAGGTGAGGTCCGAGGTACTGCTGTTCACCAGAGCCACCTGCTTCTTCACCTTCTGACCCAGCAGCAGAGACCCCAGTTTCAACTTCCTCTGACTGGGATCCTCCACTTCCAGCTGGTGGACAGATAGAGGGATAGATGATTAGATAAATTAGATTTTAATACAATATGATAGTAGATAAACAGGATAGGTGGACTTCAATCAGGACAGGAGAAATTCTTGGACCATCTGGAGGATGTTCCCCCAGGAATATAGCTCAAAATCTGCATAAAATTAATAATTTCTGGTAGTGCTATCTCTGGAATATCAGTCTACACAACATGGTTAACACTGCTGTCAATAAAAGTCAATGTACAACTTTCTAGGGAGTTCCTATAGGATGTAAGAAATTCTAGGTGGAAGTGTGGGAGATTGCTTTTCCTCTTCCTCACCTTCATCTCGATGCCTTGGCCCAGTATGTCCACCACTTGCTCAGCACAGCTGTTTAAGACGAACGTGATCTTTTCATGGTAGCGGCGAGACTCACGAGGATAGAAGGTGACCGGTACTTCCATCCTGCCACCTGGGGACAGAGTGTGTTCCTGGAAGCCCAACTCCAAGTAGGAGGTGTTCCTGAAGGGGCATTGGACACTGCAGAGGGGGAAGCAGGGCAGGGCATCAGTGCTGGTTTTGAATTCTCTAAAATTGATACTTGGTATACAAAAACACTTCTTGAATACATTTCTTAGTAGAAAAAATTCCTTATTCAGTAAATTATTTCTTAATTTAATATTTCTCCCTTTGACACGCACAGATCAATAAAGACAGACACACACCTGATGCCCGTTTCACCTTTGTTGCTGATCACCAGTGTTTGTGAGGCAGGCACCATGCCAGGCCTGTATATGAAGCACTTTCCAAAGTTGTGTTTGGTGAAGGAGAACTGAAGGCCAGGTGCTGCACCCCTGCCTTTAATGGCAAAGGTAAATGTTGGTCCATGCTTTACCTGATGGGGAGGAGTGAGGTAGAGAGGAAAAAGGGAGAGAAGTGGAGGCTAAATATAGAGAGAAATACAGAGAAAGTCAAGTACAGCAGATATGTGGTCGCTCGCTAAATTTGACTGCCATTAGCAGTCACATCATGAAATATTTGTTTTTTCCCTCATCTTAGTTGTAGAAATAAAATAGCATTTTGTAGCAAACACTATATGTTATGAGTTACGTCTGCTGTGATTGACACAAGGAGAGTACTGATGTAATCATAGAGAACAGCTAATGTTTGAAAGTTTTATCTTGGTGACACCCTACACTTTCCTAGGGAACTTTATTTGAAACAATGTTTTGGTCCTCACATGCTCCACATGAGTATGTGAGGACCTTCATCAGGTTCTGCGAGGAAAGCATTGAAATTGGAAGAAAAATGAAAGTAACACACCCCCCTGTCTATAATGTATGCATTAATATGAAAATGGTGGAAGGAACTTCTATCAAAATGCAACAGATTATAGCCTGATATTATCATTCTGATGCAACTTTGCAAATTGGCGATTTGGCAGCCTCTTGTTCACAGTGATGGATTATCTCTGCCAACTGAATTAGAGGCAATTTTCTATGCCAATTGGAGCTAAAAGTCCTGGTAAAACTGATTTTAAAATATCTTCAGTTGTCGCATATCCATGTGAAACGATTAATATTGAAGAGATGGAAGATGTAAAAGATGATGTAACAATTATCCTTTAAGAGGATGCAGGTACTTCCTGGGGTCAAGCTCAGGGTCAGAGATTGGTTGGTGCTTAGGAGTCAAGAGCTACAACAATGATAAAAGGACTAGAATATGACATCATCACATGACAGATATCTCAGCATTCTCTTTAATAACGGTTTATGAACAGAAAATCCTGCACATGCAAATTGAGCAATCATGTTTGATTTCACTACACCTTTTTGTTCTGACTGACTATTGATTAGTTAGATCTTACTGGTCAGTGAATGCAACACTTAATCTATTCCCACTACTGACTCAGCCTCATGAAACTCAATCTAGGCACTCAATATATTACCCTGATACTCAGTCTGACATCCCGGAGGTTGCAGGTGTTCCGGGGGCAGAAGAAGAGTGACCACCGCAGCTGCTTGCCAACCTCAACAGTGGCCATCTGCGGCTTTGCCTCTAAGTGGTGCAGTAGTTCCAGAGGACCTGCCAGGTCAAAGGTTACCTCCAGGCTGAACCTCCCCAGGTTGGACAACAGGAATGTAAAGGTGGACTGCTCCGAAAGGACCACCTAGAAGCAGTGTATTCACCGACACACCAGATGACTGTCATGTTTTCACTTGTCACAGAAAGGCAGAAAGGTGTCTGTGTGTGCGTGTGAGCTAGCTAACCTTTCCAAAATCCAGTGTGTCTAGGTGGTTGGGACTGATCTCTCGGAGGCCTCCATCTTCCCTCTCCACCTGAACACATGTGCTCATGCTGTAACCATCAGCCTTAACGTGGAGAGCGAGCGGCTCTGACTTGCCCTTCACCTTCAGCACCAACTTAAAGCTCACATAGCCCTCCCGCCGAGGCGTGAAAGACAAGGACAGCGGCACCCTGCGTCAAAGATTTCAAAACCAACAACATGATACATCACTTTCTTTGCCAACCTACTGACCTGTCACAGAATGGGACTTTCATGCATGCGCCTACATACCAAATTGCATTAAAATAATATGCAATTTTCATATAACGAAATAGCTGTTTTACTAATTGGTATCACCAACTGATACCATGCGACAGCCATTCATCCTAAACCCAGTTCACAATAACCACAAAACCACAAAACAGAACAGCTAGCATTTTGGAATGAAAGCCTTCACATTTAGTTATGTGTACCAGTGTTGTCTACCTGTCTTTGGGTGCCACTGTGCCCGTCATGGGCTGCAGTTCCAGGCTGTTCTGTTGGTCTCCACAGTGGAGAGACGACTGCAGGACAGAGAAGTGGAAGGGCTTCTCCTCTCCATTCACTATATGGACTGTCTGCTCCACTCTATGACCTGTTTGCACACACACACACACCCATACACACACATGAGCATGGCAACATCAACCGCATAGCTGCAGCTAATTCCCTAATTCTCAATGTTCCTTTGCCACAAAGTGTTTTTCTGAACAGATCCCTCTGTTGAAAGGTGGTTAATAAATAAATACTAAATAAACCAAAAAGAAGCTGAATTATGCATTACTTGGTAATACTTAATGTGTAAAATCTCTTACTGTCTGACAAGATACTATTAAAAAACATTAGACAAGATCATAAGTGAACAAATGGACCAAATAATGACCAGAACCTTTGTGGATGTGTGTTTGTGCGTGTGCGCGCGCACGTGTGTGTGCTACACACCGACAAGCAGGTCTCCCAGGTCAAGGTGGGCTCTGTTCAGGTAGACCAGCGGTTCTCTGCAGTTTCCCACCCAGAGGAAGGGAACAGACAGTGACAGCGTCTCAACTGTGAAGCTCCACAACGACTCCACCACACCCAGCTGCTCCGCTGCATACTCCAAACACACCTACACACAAACACAGACAGGAGGGTGAGGAATGGCGCACATATTGAAATAAAGAGAGGATATAGGGGTATAGGAGGAGCCTGATTGTGAAAAAGGAGAAGGGAGGGAAAAGAAAGGGAGAGGAGGAGAGGTAAGGACAAAATGATGAAGTGAAATGGGTAAAGTGAAATGAAATGAAGATGGTATCACATGAAAAGATATGCGATTGAGATTAGATGGGTTTTGACGAAATGAGATAAGTGAGATGGGAGAACTCAAACACATTTCCCTGTAATTCAGTAGGACACATTCAGGATCTTTGGAAAGCTTAGAATCCTCACTAGAATTTAAAATAAAGTTCTGTGGGTTTGAACAAAGCTAGACCGCCCTGTTGCTGCACCCCTAGGTAATAAAGCTTCATTACTTTCTGATTGCAACTCAGTGGGACTCTGGACTGATTTTCAACCTCATTATAGCGGTGTGCTTCCAGTCTTACCTCCACTTTCTTCCCAGGCAGGATGGTACCACACGGGGTGAGGCAGCGGAACAGGCTAAGGTCTGAGTCTTTGCACCTCCACTGGAATGAGTACGGTTTATTGGTGGGGTTCACCACACTGAAGCGCCTGAGGAATGGACAGAGAGCAGACATACACAGACTAAACATAAAAGCAGCTCTGAACCATTTAAAATTGTTTGGGCTTAAAAAGGTTGGACTCCATCTCTCTTCGCTCAAACAAATCTAATCCTGGGGTCAACAGGTCATGCTTAATAGATATGCTTTTTCTTCATTTCCTAAAATGGATTCCTTTTCTCTTACCATTACAAACAAGCTTAAACATGGTCTTTGTGGAAACATGCTATCTTTTGAATTGACCATGTTTGAAACATTCTGGGCTTGGGCGGTTCTGGGGTTAAATTGAATCATGTGTCACCTGGGGATCATAATCCAGGAAAGCTGCAGGAAAGATACTCAATGACAGATAAAATGACACACTACCTGCTAGTTTCAAATAAAAAAAGAACAGCTGCACATGCTGTTACAGCACAATTGTCAATATACTGTGATATAAATATCCAAATGACAGCAATTCAACTGCAGCACTCAAGAGAGCTGATGATGGAATGGGCTAGGGGAGTGAACCTGGATCTCAGAACTATAATCAATCAATCAAATAAATTCAGCAAGAAACATTAAGCCCTATCAAGATGTGATACCTGGTTACTGATGCAGACAAGCCAACAGAGTTGAACTCTATGACTCTGGTGTTAGGGTCCAAAGGGACCCTGAAGTTGGGGTTGCGGCGGCTCCCAGTGATGTAGTCTGAGTCCTCCAGGTCAAAGTGGCAGTGGGGCAGCAGGCTGCGGCCACATGCTAAAACAGAGGGACCCTGATCCCCATCCTGCAAGTTGGGGATACTGGAGGAAATAGATAAAAAACAGAAACAAGCATGTGTTTAAATGGCTAAACTGATGCAGACAATCCATCCAAATTAATCACATTCGCTTCCTAAACCGTCTTCATACACACGCACATGAGTAGCTTTATTAGTTTTCGCACTGTTAGTTCATTCATGTGACTTAATGCATATTTACAGTGTGTACGTTATGTGTTATTGATGTGCAGTGTGTGTTTATGTATGTATTTGCGCATCCATGATGTACACCACCATGATTACCTTCATTTTCTTCTTATCTTAGAGTTATTATCATGAACAACTATGATGTATACCTGCAGACCAGCCTGCCTTGGAACCTGGCCACCTCCAGAGGTGAAAAGCGAATGGTGAAGATCTGTACAGCACCAGGCTCCATGGCTCCTAAGTTGGGCTCCACGCTGAAGGGCGGCAGCTCAGGGTTGCCCATCAGGACAGACATCACACTGGCCAGAGCGCTGCTGGGACGGGCTGCAGCCACCACACCTGCTGACCTGCTGCCAGGCCGAGAGCTGGGGCTCACATCTGGAGGGGACAGACACGCACCCACACAGTTTTAACCTCCATTTTAAAACACTGAAATGTAAACTGGTAAATTAAACTCACAATTTTGGTATATAATGGTGCAGTAGGGAATTATATAATCACATACTGTATATTTGAGAATTAACACTGATATCCTGGGTAAATTATTTTTATATTGCTGAGAAGACACAATAGTAATAATTGCTGTTGTACCTCCTGAGTCATTGTTGATGCTTTTGCTGTTTGGATCCATGAGCACTTGCCAGGAGTAATCCAGCTTCACAGTGCCCTCATTCACCAGCTGCAGTCTGCAGACAAACACAATAGATAAACACACATTCTTGTTTTAGAATTATGATTTTAAAAGCATCAGAACTTTACTGGACATCACGGCTTATACTGTGATGACTACTATACAATGTTTTCAGCTTAACTAAATATACAGTGTATGCAGCAATCTAACCCTCTCTGTGGTGTATTCTAGGATCTTTTCCTTTGTTTTAGTCTTTTCTTCTGGAAAAAACTGGGGTAATGTTTTGTTTCTTCGGTTTCATTTGCTTTAACAGAAACACACAGTGTGACTCACTGGTAGAGCCTGGTCTGGTAAAGCATGGTGTCTTTGAAAGAGATGGAGTCAGTGTTGCAGCTGAATTTGGCGTAGTCACAAACTGCACTGATACGCAGTTCCAGCTCCCTCTGTGAGCCCTCAACCACAGAGCAGCACGGCTCAGGATCCGTCTTTATTACCTGCATACACACATACACAGATTTGCATTTCTATAATTGTGAATTCTGAATGCTGTGCTTCAACATGTGTCTTCAGCGTCACTGTCCACGTGTCCAACCTTATTCTTGTGAGGTTGGTGTGGTTGTGCTCCTACAGCCTGCTTGGAGGTGCTCAGCCACCGGACCGTCCGCTGTCGGTCGTCCCAGTCTGCCACCTGCTCCAGTGGCTGCTGGAACTCCACCTGACAAAGCTTACACCTCATTGGCTGGCTGGTTAGCATCACCGGTTGATTGGAGGAGAAGTTGACAGTCACTTCCTTAGAGCAGCCAGCATGAAGGTGTCCCACCTGTAGGAGAAGAGAGCTGATAACATGACAAGGCCTAGGCTTATTCAAAGTCTATAATAATGTAGAGTGACGATCTTTCACAAATTTCATTGAATGCTACTCAGAATTATTTTTCTGCAAAATATACTAAAATCTGATGCAAAAATAATATTAGGGAAATTGAATCTTGTCATTTTCACAAAAAATAGTTTATGAAAGGGTGTTGCAAACGTTCTGTGAAAAATGTAGTAGACTGAGTTCATGATACTCATTTAACATTTAGTTCATCTTGACAATTTTACCAGATATTGCCTGTTTGTGTGTTTTGCCTTTGTTTTCACACCAATTTTGTCTACATGATTATCATATGAACATTTTACACATGAAAATCATCATAGCTTAGAACCAAAATTGTTAAAATTGATTTATTTATACCATTTACACACAAGATTTCACAAGATTTATGTTATCTCTGTACATTCTTTGGCTCTAGTGTCAGGTTCAACAGCCTGGTCTTTACGATGTTAGAGCAAAAAAGACAAAGACAATACTTTCAGATTGAGGACAAGATGAAGACCAGACTTGAGTACTACGGTGCTGCTTGAGTTCATTCTTCCCATGCTTTACCTGAGGAGAAAAGGAGACATGGGGTCCGGCAGAGGGCCACTCAAACCTCAGCACCTGGTCGCTGCTGTGGTTGGTCATGGTGAAACACTGCTGATAGGGACAGTCTACATGACAGTCACCAAAATCCAGCACCTCATAATCGCCTGTGGGGGAGACACAACACTTGTGTAAATTCAGGATAAGAAACTGGTTTCCATATCACTAACCCACTTTGAAAAACATAATCAGTTCATAACAAACATAATGAGTCTTAAAACATAATGAGTTTGGGGTTTACTATATTTAAGACACTTCTAGACACAATCAGAATCTGACTGTCAGCCACCCTCCTGGCCATCTGCACTACCTTCCTCCTCTTCCATTCCCATCTCCTCCCTCTCTCTTGTCCTCTCCTCTCTTACCCTCCTCATCCTGCTCCTGCTCCCGGTCCCGCGGTGTTTTGCTGATGTGGTCAAGAGAGATGATGTCCTGGTAAGCCTCTCCAGCCAGTTGTATGATGGTGTTGCTGTACTGGCTGTCCTCCACCTGCAGTGACATCTTGGCCTTGACACTCACAGGCTGGTCCGAGCAGAAGCTGATGAGAAACTCCACCTGCTGGCCAACGTTCAGCCTGAGGAAGGCCTTGTGAGCCAGCTGATGCACTGAGGAGGAAGGAAAGGTGTCACCAAGGAAAACACATGAGGAAGACAATGGTTTACAGTGTAGAGAACCTGTTAGAGTCTTTATTGAAATAATAAAATGACAGGACTTCTAATCAAAAGTTTCATTTTAAAGCCCTTATCGATGAGCGTACATTTTTGAGAAGCACAAAGTACCAAACTCTATCTCTGGCTGCTTGCTGCTGCTGCTGACTGTGTGATAGCAAGGAGCGAGTATGCAGACATTCCTTGACTGATTGTTACAGATATGTGATAAATGACTCTTAGGTTGTTTTGATATCAAGTAAACTGTAAATGTGTTTGCTATCTAAAGTAATCCCTCGGCCAAGAGCGCTGCCGTATTAGTCAAAGTCAAACTTCAGAGCAGTACACAGTGCCTCTGTGTGTCACTGATTAAGGACACAGTTACAGTCCATTCTTGCCCACATAATGTTGATGCAGCAAGTTTCAGTATGCTGTTGATTATGAAAGATAAAAATTTAAAAATGGCTTACAACAATCAATAATATTGTAACAGACATTTTGTAGTATTGAATTTAATTGAATATGTATAACTGAATAATAAATATATTCCAATATACAGTATCTGAGAATTTTCAAGAGGTCAGTGCAGTCATTTGATGATGATTGCAGCCTAACATTCGACTCCCTGACTCTTACTAATGACTCTGATTCTACTAGATCAGACAAGAGTGGAAGCAGTAGATGACAGCTGATGGGATCATCTACGGCACACAGCAGATGCTGGAGTTCAGTCGAGGTTCTTCAGCCATTGTGGTCATTGTTTAGTGGGATGAAGCTGTACCTGAGTCAGTGCTGCCCTCTAGCTGTGTGCAGTGGATGGAGCTGCAAGTGTTGCTGGGAGCAGCTTTCAGGCTGAACACTCCGTGTTTATCCAGCATGTCAATCTGAACCTACACAACACAGACAACCAATAAGAACTTGTTTTTAAAGAATCCTGAGAGAGACTTTTCCATTTATAGTTACTGATCTAGATGTATGTATCTAACCACCTGTTCACCTGAGCAGGCAGATTTTGTATAGAGTAGTGAATTCATTAGTACCATCTATGAAATGGGTAATTCTGCATTGTAAGTGAAATTTGGTAGTACTGTGTCTATGTTCACCTGAGCTGGTACATTTCCATCGTTTCTCAGCACCAAAGGCAGGGTGTGCTTGCGCCCTACCAGCACCCGTCTGAACTCCAGCATGGGATTTCCTGCACTGCTCCTCAGGGCGGGACGCACCACGCACACAGTGGGCAGATTGCCTTCGCCCATCAGGTCAAACCCTAGAACCTTGCTCTTGAAAGTGGGTGTCATACTGGAGCAAAGAGAAGAAAACGAGAGGGGGTTAGTGAAGATTAAGAACCAACAGAAAAAGCAACAGAGATGTCAACACTGACACGTAATCACACTCAAACACCAATATGAAAACTACAGAAATAAAAAAGGAAACAGTAACAGGAAGGGAATTCCAAATAACATAAACAGAGATGCACACACACACACACACCAGTGGTTACCTGGTGGCTCCCTCCAGGGTGGCCTCAAACACAGCATGGTACAGCTGCATTGTCTGGGGTGTGAAGGTGACCGTAGCAAAGGAGTGAGACTGGCTGGGAATGCACAGTCTTGTTGAAGACAAATCAAACACATCCGCAGTGCGAGACTGCTGCTGAAAAGAACAGGATATTTTAAATCTGCTGACTGCCACCTACAGTGTAGTATAACAAACAATAGAATACCAAGCATCTGTCCATACACTTATCATCTCATCATACCTTACTGCCAACAGGTTTAAGGGCCAGGCTGAGCAGGCAGGGCACCTTGCTGTTGTTGGTGAGTTTGAAGCGAGCCCGGGCTGTGCGCCCCACTAAGACATTGTTGAAGATAAACTTGCTCTCATCCAGGACGTAAATGCCCTCAGCGTCGCAAAATTGTTCAGAGGAGAGCAGGCTGCTGCTGCGACACAAATGGTGCTCCTCAAAGATGGAACTTAAGTCTGATTCGATTCCTGAGAATGAAAGAGCAAAGGAGGAGAGGAGGAGAGTCAGACAGAAGCTAAAGGAACAGAACTCAATAGAAGAAAATCACACAGAAGACTGAGGTGCACGCGGTCCAGATATCCCCTTCACCTTTCAGTGTCTTTGATTCTCATCAACTAAATGGCTGCATGGTTGATCATGCTTTTGCATGCATCAAGTATTTACACATGTAGAATACAGAAAAAAACTCTGGGCCAGACTTTTAACTTGAATAATATGTAGATTTGGAGCTGTGCCACTGGTAAGACGGAGAGGATTATGCAGGTTTCTCCGTTTCTTTGCTATTATTTTGACACAATTTAACCAGTAATGTAATTGCCTAGTCATTAGTTTTGACCAAAAAAAGAGTCCAGAATGAGCCAAAATATCTCTATACCTGACAAAAGATCTTAAAGTATATAAACAAATCAAACTGACACACATGAATGCCTTATGTGAACATTGAATTTGTTTGCAAAAACTATTTTCCTTGTTTTATCTTCTACTAGATGCCACCTTTTAATCACAGCCTAGGCCAGCCCCAACATTAAACTGTTCTCTTCTTAGCCATGTGACGATTTATGCATTCAGGGGCATGGGAGCAAGCTATATAGAAACAAGCTACACCTCAGGTCAAATCTACCAGTGAAGTCACAT
>OMKZ01056009.1:24640-41020 GCA_900302535.1 Neoniphon sammara
CAGCCTCTCTGCGTTTTCTGGGTACTTCTTCTCCTTGTATCTACACATGCACACACACACACACACACACACACACACACACACACACACACACACACATACACACACATGTGACCCCCAAAATACTGTAACTGCTCAGAGACTAATTTAAACACAATAACACTGGGGCCATTCACTGCCCTCCTCCTCTCTCTCACTTGTCTCTGGTCTTGCCACAGAGCAGCGGTCCAAACTCAAAGTAGCCAGCTTTGATCACATAAGCCTTCTGGAGTCCTTCTTCCACTTGAGGCACCTTCTTCGTCAGGGCAAAGAGAGTCCTGGGAAAGCACACAGGGGATTTTCAGTCTTCACAAATTGACAGACATGATACTGCATATTTTAGAGTTACTGAACAATGAACCTGAAGTCCTATTTTTTTCCCAAAATTGATATTTAGCTCTTTGAAATTGACCTCTTCAAATAAGTGTCTGCTGTAGACTTTGTAAATATGAGGAAGGGGGTGATTGTGATATAGATGCAGACAAACTCCCCCCTCTCTTGACTGTACATGTACACAATGTTGACTGACGTGTAGTCGCTGCAGATGGAGGGGTAGGTGCAGATTCCTCTACAGAACAGCTGGTAGCGCCTCTTAGTGCCCAGCAGTTCAAAGTTGAAGGTCTGGGCAAACGTAGCATGGGAGTCTGAGTGGAACCCGATCTTCAGAACCACCTCGCCGTTGGCTGGTACCACCCAGCGGAATGTTGTAAGCCTGCACAAAAAAACACACACATAAACACACATACACAGCGAAGAGTGGAATTACCTAATTTACTTCAGTTACTGTAATTGAGTATTTTATGCGTACTTCCTCTTTTTTTAGCGTTTTTAAAGTTACTTAAGCTGATTTTTACAATGGTGATCTTACCACACGACACATAATGTAATGCAAGAAAATGCAATTGTCTGGAAGCGTGTGCCTGTATGGCCAGTGTGTGTGTTTGTGCGTGTGTATATGTGTATGTGTGTTTTCCCTTACTTTTGGCTGCGTTCACTCTGTGTGTGACCTTGTTCACTGCGGTCGGAGAGACGAGTGGCAGAGGGGAGAGAGGGAGAGTGGGAAAGGTCCTTCCCTCTCTTGCCTGAAGTTCGTCTCCTGCTCCTTTGACTCTCTCTGTCCTTCTTGTCCTTGTCCTTCGTCGCTGCACTGTCCTTCTTGCTGCGGCCTTTAGTGGGGGTCGCTGCTACCTCCTCCTTAGGTGAGCACAGGCACACATACAAACGCAGACACAAAACGGTTCTTATTTGAGAAGCCTTAAAAGTGCTATGTGAAGCATTTTTAAACATCAGTATGTCATTGTCAAATTAACTGTAGTGACTTGGAACAGCGTTAAAGCATGTGCCACTACTAAAAGAATGCTAATGTGGCTGACTGATACTGGAAAAACTTCAAAAAGAATGTTAGTGTGAGAAAGGGAGTCATGAAGCAGAGGTCTGATGCAAAGATGTCATCCCAGGAACTTATAAACTCAAATCATAAACCATTTTATTATTTGAACAGCTGTACAGCAAGTTGTTACCCTCTCCACCTACTAAGACAGAATGACCTCCTCAGGCTAAATTGGTCAACACAGATAAGCACATGGTAGGTTATAGAAGGTACTGTAAGGATTCAGAAAATAAATGATTAGAGAGTAAAAATGTGGGGAAATAGCAGGGTTGAGTGAAAAGAGAGCGAAGGTACATTTTGGTATACTTGAACCAGTAAGACTATGCTTGAGATGATTGGTAGCCTCTACCTCACACCAGTTGTATTTTTAGTGTTTCTTAAAATGAAGACCATATTTCCCATAAACCCTTTTGCCTTTGAAAGGAGGATATCACTTCTTTTGGGTAAAGCTGTTTTGTTTGACTTTACAGAAGAGAATTAACATGTTGGAAGCAGTTCTTCCCCTTGGCTTTTCACTTAATCCACAATCTGCCACTGATAGAAACTCTGAGAGTTTTGGCTTTGTTTGCACTATAAGAACGGCAGCCTTCTTCCTAGTTTGTGCCAGAGAGCAATGTTCTTTTGTGCTGTAAAGAAATACAGATTTCTTTTGAAATCCAAAATGTGGTGTGGAGGCTGCCAATGTTTCCAATAATGCTTTCATTACTGTGGTAATTACTGTGTTAATGATTTACTGATGTTAAAATGGTACACTGATAAATATCCCTTCTGCTAATTTTATGTGATGTGTATGTTAAAGTGAATGCTTGTTTCCTGGAGAGTGAATATAGCTGTGCATTACCTTTATGGGTGATGCCTGTCCGTCGGCTTCTGCATCTTTCTTGTCATCTTCATCGAGGCCTGAAGGAACTAGAAAAGTGAAACAGTTGCAGGTCAATTGACCACAAGGCCCCACCCTCTTCTTGGGAAAAGGAACCACGGAGAAGGTGACGGGAGGCGGGATGGGTGGTCCACTGGGACCCAAACCCAAACCATCCAACACCTGAAGGGACAAAAGCAGAGGAGGAGGTGGATGAAGAGGATATGATAAATTGATAAGAAACCAAGAGGTACATGTTGGGTGGAGACATACTGCAGGTATCAGACTATTCAATGGGAGGAGAGGAGTTTATCAGATTTGAAGGAAGAAAAAGAGATTGTACAAAAGAAGAAATTGCTCCTTGAAGTGAAAATTAACTTGGTTAAATAAGTTGCAGTTGCAAAAAAACAGAACCTTATGGTTAGTGAGAGTGATAAACCTGCCTCCTCCAGTGAAGAGAGGTAATCTCAAGAGAGGGTGTAGGCAATGAAGGGAAATAAAAGTGATGGTAAATAAAAGGAGACAGCACTGAAAGGATTATAAGTATGAGGGGAGAGTTACGCACCAAAAAAAAAGGCAGCCAGTTTACATTCGAATCAACAATATAAATCATGCTAACAACTACACAACAATGACGAATACAGTTGAGTGTTAGCATACCTCTTCCTGTGAAGGCAGGGCACTGCCTTTCAGCAGCTCTTTGGCACTGGGATAGTCCTTCCCTGTCACGCTCAGTACAATGTGAGGGATGGTGTCCTGGGGAGGCTCCTTAACTCCTGCCATGCCTCCTTCCCCTGGCAGAGGCATCTGAGACACAGTCTTGGCATCAGCCATGTCTGCCTTCTGCTTCTCCTTCTCAAGCCTCTCTTTCTCTCGTTCTTTCTTGGTCCTCTTGCCAACTGGAGTCTGCAGGGTGATTATGGATAAGATCAACTGGTTCAAAACTGTAGTTGCCGTCATACTAACACTTTCTCAGCCTATGGTGCACAAGCAACTTCCATTTTATCCCCAAAAGTAAATGAGTAAAAATTTACACCAACAATGGAGTCTACTACATGCCTGTTTAAATTTCACTATGAGCATAGAAACATGCTGTTGGTCTTGACCTAGACCCGGGACTTTTTTCACTCTCAAATTTATGATGAGAACATCACTTATGGCTAGAGTGTAATCATTTTGTTTCTGCTCAGAAGAACGATCTGGGCATTACCATGTAAATGATATCCACAGTGGTAGGTGGCAATTTGTAGGGGCAATGAAGAGTAATGGCATCTTCTTCCATACTATTACATTTCTTAGCCATGTACATTTTAGAGAAAATGCCACCAAGAACAATTTTGCAACCTTCTTGTTGAAGGGAGCAGTATTGTTGGAGTCAGCACAAAATCACCTGTTTCTCTGGAAGGATGTCCTCTGGAGGCATTGCAGCTTCATCAGTCAAGAGTGGGACCAGTAATATGCCCTGCACCCGGTCCCAGTACTGAAGGATGTGGCCCACCTGGACCTGGTTTTGTTCATAGGTGTTGAACCGAGAGAGCAGTTCATCCTCACTGGACTGCAGCAGGAGAGTCAAGCAGATGGGAGGATGACCGAGAAGAAGATAATAAATAAGTAATAATAAAGACACGCTGTGTTTTCCCATATGGTGGCTGGAGTTAGTTATGGGAATGATTCCACATCCAGCAGATTGTAAGATTAAAACTATCTTTGATGAATTCAGAACACCTGTTGGCAAGTAACCATCAGTAAAATTAACTAAGGTCTACTCATCTGTCACTGCAGCACCTAAGGGAAACTAAACTAAACTAAATTATTTTACAATGTGATAGCTATATGCATTGCGAAATGGGGTCGACTCTTACTGTGTCTTTGCTTGCCAGTAAACACCAAAACTGTAACCAGATCAATAAAACTGTTAGCTTGAGCCACATGAGTAAATATATACCCACCCTTCTTCCCTCAAGCTCCTTTATAGCTTGAGGAGACTCTGCCTGTGGTCCATTGGTCTCTTTTGTCCTCTTTTGCACCTCATCGGCCTCTTTGTTTTGAATGACTGTATTAGGAAAGAGGAGCTCTATAATAACATACAGTTTCATGTCAACAGCTTTGCATGACCAGTGTGACTGGCTATCAATGGGGCGGTTTGCTAGCAGCTAAAAACCACCTCAGTCATGTATCAGTTCAATCAAGTTTTCCATACGGGATTTTATCAGACAACTACCTACTGTCGCTGTACCATTATCATTTACTGATGCTGAGATGTTACACTATAATTTCAGCTTTTCTTGGTTTAGCATAACAGAATATTGGGATTCATAGCAGCTGCTGGCACCTTCATTGGAATAATGTCGCTCTCTGGGCTCTACTGGTGACTCTTTAGAGTTGTTACATAAAGACATCCTCCGACCATCCAGTGTAGTTGTCGACTGTAGAGGAAACAGATGGATTCCAAAATCATTCATCCAAGTGTTTATATTTGCCTGTGTGTATTTGTTTGTATCTATTCTAGTTGACAGAGGAAGAACAGTTGAATGGAATGTAATATATGTTCTGTATGTCAGACCTGTTTCCCTCCCTGCAGGCTCTTCTTCCCCGACACTTCTTCTTTACTATCTCTCTTTCCCCCCTTCTTACTCTTCTTCTTCAACTCCTCTTCTTCCCTCAGCCTCTCAAGTTCCTCCTGTTGCTTCTTTTCCTCCTGCTCTCTCATAATTCGCTCCAGTTCCCTTCCACACAGGCACAAAAACACATACGCACAGAGATACACACAAAACACAGGGGAAAAAGATGTGCTTTAAACGGTTTCAAATATTTCATCTAACTGACTGAAGCTTGGTCTGAAAGATGAATGCACCCTGAGGAAGGCTATATCACCAAAATGTCTGTGCTAATGAAAGGGGAAAGACCCTACTGAGAGTGCTGTCCTCCTCCTTGGAATATTAAGTTTTTGTTTCAGAGTTCAGCACCGATTGAAACATAATGAACAGAAATTGAGCTCTTCTGAACAGTCACATTTGAAAGATGATAACCACTCAATTTAGAAATTAATAAAATGTTATTCCTTGGGACTAGGACAGTATAATCAATATACTCATACTAAGATAAACGGACCTTTTACCACCACAGAAATTAATTTTGATGAAAGAATATAACAGAACCACTGTCTTAGGAGAAATGCATTCTGCTTGTCAACTGAAAATGTTGGTGACAAATATCAGGTAAGAATAATTTGTTCATCACCCCTGCCAGGGTGATGTTTTGGCACCTTTAGGAGAATTTTATGTGTTGAAACATGGGTATAATGTTTTAAACAGTAGACCTTTTTCACAGCACCCAAAATAAAATAGCAAGTAAACACAGGTGTTGTTAATGACATTAATGGAGGTTCTATTCCAAGCAGGACCCTGGAACCTTAATTAATGTCATTAGTAACACCTGTGTTTACCTGTTATTTCATGTTAAAATGGCTCCTGTGTAAAAGGTCTATTGGTTGTTTCATTCAAGCAATCTCATTGGACAATGTGTTCAAGAAAATTCCTAACTACAACATCATCGTCACAAATGCATTGTGGAACTGTGCAGAACATGATGTACACATAATCTCCATATAGAAGGAAAAATGTCTTCTTCTAGTTGTCTAATCTAATAGATTGTATCACCTGTGACCAGCAACCAATATGGAAGATTGTTTTCTCCCATCCTCCAGTCAGTACCTGCGCTTGTGTTGTTGGAGCTGCTCCAGGTGTCGCTGAACAATCCGCTCTTTCTCCTTCTCCGGCAGAGCATCGTACTCGTCCTCGTCCAGCTCCTGCAGCCACTGCTCCTCCCTGTCAGCCGCCTCCCTCTGCAAGGCCTCTGGATAACCGACATGAGCCCCACAAAACACACACACATACACAGGAGACAAATCCACACATATGCAGCGGCACACACAGTCCCACAAAGCACACCATTTGAAGAGTTATGTTCCAACATGCTTGCAAATCACTACAGCACATGAGATTCATCATTTAACATCTCCAAAGTGTAAAGGATCTGTAGATATGTATCAGCATGTATGTGTGTGTGTGTGTGTGTGTGCGTGTGTGTGTGCTGATGCATGTTTTACCCTCAGCCTCTCTCTGTGCTGCCTCCCGCGCCTTCAGGGCAGAGTACGAATCAGACAGGTTGACTACATAGATGTGTTTGCGGTTATTAAAGGCCCTGAGGACCACCTGCAGCGTGCTGGCCACTGACTGAGTGTATACAGACTCCAGGCCGTCGATCACAACGCCACGGTGACAATCGCTCAGCTGTCACCGCGGCAATGGCAGAAACCACAGTGAGGACAACGACAAGACAAGGACAGCAAGCATGAGAAGACACACTGGAAAACTAATACAACTGTGTTTGTCTATTAGGGTTAGACAAGTTTAGGCATCTTATTAAAGATTAGATATCGGCCAGTCGTGTGTGATGAAATGATAGAGATTCACACAGAATGTATAAATCATATTGGCAATTTTAGAATTGAGGGTAACGCAGATATACTATGGCTGCCATCTCTTAGCAGGACAGACAGTGTGTCATCTTACCTGCAATCTCTCAGCCAGGATGTCAACCAGCAGTTGTTCAGATAAGAGATGGCTGAGTGTGGCCACATCTCCTATCTGATTCAAAATCACATCCAGCTGCTTCTGACCTTCCTGCACATCAGCACAACATTAATAACAATTATTTTACTCTGTTTGAAATTGATACTTTCAATTAATCAGTTACTGCCTGCGCTTTAAGAAACGTTCCCTCTGGTTATACCCACTTCACAGAGAAAACAATGCCAATCAACCCCAAACTTTAAGAACTGCTCTGATTTGTCAACAGTATATGCATAAAAAAATGAAGTATCTAATAGGTGCTCCCCCTGTCAACCTACTGATTACTGACTGAGCACAGAGAAAGGGCTACAGAGCAGTAAGACATTAAATGATCCATCAAAAACTGAAAGAAAAAAAAATCACACTCTCTGCACTGGAAATCCATAGCAAGCTTTTCCTGGCTGAATTAAAATCCGTGTGCTGGCTTTCAAGATCAAAAGCATTTTGTAATCCTTTGAAAACTGTACTATACTACATGACAGCTAAGAGGAGAACACATTTTTGAATTTCCCAAATTTGCCCTTAGGGAGAAAGAGTTATAGTGTAGCAGAAAAGCGGCGCTTCTATAATGGTTACATCAGCCCTACATGAAGCTGATGAGCAACCAGAGCACTTGAAGAGCAAAAGTACCTGGGAGATGTTGGCCGGTGCATCTTCAGTCCTCTGTGGAGCTTTGGAGTCCTCGCTGTGGCAGCTGTCCTCTGTGGGTGCATCAGCGACTTCCACGCTAACAACAGCGGTGGAAACTGAGTCTGGAGCTGCAGCGAGGACAGCTGCTGGTCCTGTGGGATCTTGAGAGGCCTGAGCTATAATCACATGGATATTTTTATTTATTTATCAAATTTTACACTTTGTTCACATAGGGGCAGTTGACTGTGCACCGTGCCCCACTGGAGCAGTTGGGGATTAAGTGCCTTGCTTAAGGGCGCATTAAGGGAGCATGTCATTCATTTGTCCATTGCAAGCTCAAACCTCTGCGATATCGGCATCCTCCCAAATAGGTATACACATATATAAATCCTGAATCTATAAAAGTTTAAAACATACAGCATGATAAATCTATCTCTCAGTCTTTCTTCTCTCTCTTTCTCTCTCTCTGTGTTTTTATTTCTTTGTGTCTCTCACCAGCCTCGTCGGCCTTCTTCTGAGCGTGCTCGGCAGCGGCGCAGTCGTAGAGCTGTCTTGCGGTCAGACTGACAGGCGAAGTGCCATTGGTCAGCACCTCTGTAACCACGGCATCAACGCTCAGACACGCCCCTCCATAGTGACGTGCCAGGGCCGCCGCGGTGCTGCTCTTACCTGGAGACAGGAGAGGGACACCACACACACACACACACACACGCACACGCATAAGCATAAAATTTCAGGCTCCCTTTTGCCTCACAGTAGTTAAAGTGAAGTAGTTAAAGCAGTTTATGTCTTTTAATACTTTTTAAATCTGTGCCTTAACTTGAAGGTCACAGCTTTATTCCATGTACTGTTAAATGCAATCTGTTGTACTGTGTCTTAAAATGTTGTTCTCTCTATAAGAAGTGAAAAATTCTGCAAATGGGGTCAGATAATGTCAGGCATTTCAAACACAGATTCAGCTGTTGTTAACGTCACCTGTCAGTGGGGCTCCATGTACGATGAGAGCGATGCCTCGGCGGTTACGTGCAGCCAGGCCCTCGGGTGACAAGTCGACACCCATGTGGCGGGCGATGGCTCTGGAGACAGGAGTCATTTCCAGCTGCCCCAGACTCTCTCTGCTACTTTCTCTGGTAACCTCTGGATGGACACAACGCACAAAACACAAGCATTACAGAGGGAAAGAGAGGGCGTGTGTATGTCTCAGTCAACTGTGTATTAACGGGACAGATGGAACATGCCGGATGATGTTGATTAATTTGGCGAGAGTGTGTTGTGTTGGCAAAACTTACAGTACTTGAGTTGACTGCAATGAACTATACTCTCCTAAAACAGTATATTCAAGGCTATTTTGGTAAATAAATGCAAATTCTGCTTCTGAGGTGGTTGTATTCACTTAGTTTAGATTGTTCCAGCATTGTACTTTGAGGTGTTCCTTCCTTAGAAACTGGAGTCACTGTTTCTTCCTGTGGGTGGTCAATGTTTCGACTCGGCCTGTCATCTTCCTTCGGGATGCCTGCCTTCTCAGAGGATGCCTCCTCTTTACTGATGCCAGCCTTCAGCTCTAGTGCAAAAAAGTAGATCAGATAAAAACACAATTATAAATCTGCATGTGTGCAAACATGTGCTCTGTGCACATTCATTCAAGTGAACACACCTGCAAGTGCATTATTTGCATGCCTGAATTTGAACATTGGTGTGAATGTGGTCTGGAACTACCATCATCTGCCAGCTGGGAGCAGTGCTCCTTGTAGTGGTCCAGCAGCTCTGGGGGAAGAGGGTCTCCAGGGGCCCTGGGAGGCAGCAGGAGGATGTTGTGCTCGTCATAACCCTGCATCAGACGCAGGATCTGCACAAGATGAGGCAATGGGGGAGAGAGGGAGCAGAGAGAAAAAGTAGTAAGGGAAAGGACAGGAAGAGGTAAAGACACAGAAGAATTGAATGAGGATAATCACATAAGGAGTCGGTGGAGGAATGAGAAAATGAGAGACAAGTGAGCAAAGACAATATATTTTTTCAAATTCTTTTCCTAATGAGGGAAGGGAGGGAAAGTGGAGGGGGAAATGAGGCTAGGGACACATTAGCTAAGCAGAGACAAAAGACAAACACACACTACTGTGCTAGGTAGAATTTGTTGGCAAAGCAAGGGACATCTCTCGCCATAACACAGAAAAATGCCTGAAGGGCTAATATGTGTTGTGATGCCTTACTTTCCAGATAGAAGCAATAAAAATATATACATAAGAAAATATCACAGTCTGAGAAGAAATTGTCAAATTTTGACGCTGACCTTCAAAAATATTAGTAATGACTCCATCAAAGTTCAGCATGGGCAAAGTGAGAGAGTAATATTTCCCACTTAGCATTCGTGACTTATTTGAAGGACACAAATGCAGTCTTCTTTCCAACTTTGTCCGCTGGTGGTGATTGAGAGTAAAAATAGATATTCCTCTCCAACAGCCATTTTTTAAAAAAACCCAATCAAGATCGCTCAATTTGGACAAGTGGCCTTCACTCACGAGCTTCACTCACTTGTGGATAAGTGATTCATAAATGCACACAGGGCCTGCAGAAGCTGGCTGATATGTGTGTTGCATGCAAGCAGAAAGCCTGAATATATTGTGAACTTGCACTGGCGTATACCTCACATTAACTATGCGTCAAATCTGGAAGAGATGACCATCCAAGAGCTTCCTGGTGGTTCAGTCTGCTGTCACTATGTACCCTCATTCCTACTTTCTAGAATAATTCAGCAGGCACATTTTTTTATTTAAAAAAAGGAGAGAGATACCCTTTCTTCTTCGAGGTATTGTGTGTCAAACTCCAAGGAGTAGAACTCAATGGGAAAAGGGCAGGGGTTTTTGACGATGACCTCTGCTTCGTCTCCGGCGCTGAAAGGCAGGCAAGGCCCCAGCTCCAGCTCTGAGGGACAAAACTCTAGCTGGGCCTCTTCACCCTGTCCCTGGACTGCGATCAGCACCCGCTGAGTGCTATCAGCCACACACACCACCAGCTGCCTGCTGTAGGCACGCTGTGGAGACACACACAGTAAGAAAGCATCTTTCATTGGATGTTGGATGAGTTCTTTATGTTATGATTTGAAACCATAATTATTTATACTGTGCTCCTCTGCTTTACATTGCACCTAATACCAGTTGTTGATTGAAAATCATAATAAAGCTGCTCACCCCCTCAGTCGGGGTGAACTTGACCTGGACGTTGACCCGATCTTTGGGGTAGAGAACACCGGTGGACGGCACCATCTCAAACACCACTGGTGGAGGACGCTGCTCCTGTGAGGCCTTTTTACGCTGGTGGAGAGGCAGAAACTTGTCTACCTGAGAGAAGGCAAGGGCAGAGGATGTGAAGGACAATATCACACGGTAATCTTTATTTGAAGGCAGTCCAAACCCTTAGTTTTGTAAAATGAAGTTGCTGGAGCTGGCAGTCCTGTCCTGCAGTAATAGTGCATGTTATGCAGCCACATTGAAGTTTCAAATATTTTTTGGGAAAAAGAGAAAAGGACCCTGCACACTGACCACACTTGCAAAAAAGTTTAGTGTGGACAGTGTGCAGGATCTCTCTCTCTTTTTCTGATGTTAACTGCTTAGGTCTTACAATATGCACCTTTCAGCCCAAACATTTTTGCCTTAGGTGTGCAAATGCTCGCCTTGCCCCAAGTATTCTTTGGAAAAATATTAACACCAAAAATGATTTTAACCTTGACCTAACAGACAAAATGTATCAAATTTCTAGAAAACTAAATGCTAACTTCTGAGAATGTATTCAGTGTAACTGACATCACGGAGCGGGATTTGGCAACAAGAGTTAGGCTGTTTACACTTCATTGATTCATTGACATTTCATTGACAAATTTCTGTAAAACCACCTTTAGATGCTGACTGTAACTCTTAAAATAACTAAATAACTGGTGTAGTTGGTAGATACCTTCTTGCAAGGCTTCACGTCCTCAGCTATGCTCCAGCAGCAGGGTACAGTCTCGTGATTGAAGAGCTGTATTGTCATCACCTGATGGTGGAGGTTATATAGCATATAGAATTTAGATGTTTAACCATAATCCAGGTGAATTCTCAGACCTGTCTGGCAAGAGCTGTATGGATTCATTTTCAGTCAACATGTGGTCTTGATGTTGCTTTAGCATTTAATTCCTACTCAGTTCAAAATTAATGTTCTGACTACTGAAGAGAAATGTAACCAGTTTATGCTCGAATAAAATTAAATACCCACGTTCAAGTGTACAAACTTGAAAATGTAACAGCCTTGATAATAACGTGATAATGTGTGTTTATCTCTCTAATCAGATTGAGAGATGATTGATGAAATGTTCTTGTTTTGGATACATACAGCATTTGCTAGTAAAAAATACTACACTCCTATAGTAAAAGTAGGCTTGATGAACAATAAACAATACTCTAAAATCACAATCCATGAGTCTCTGATAAATGTACATTTTATGTAGGACAATAAGCACAATCAAGTGAACTTTAATGGAGCATATGATATATGTACGCAGCGATGATCTGTTTTTGCATTATACATTTTAATGTGTTGACCTCATTAGATTTTCATGAGATTTCCATGAATAACTGTGCTGCCCTACAAAGCTAAAGAGCAGGAACTGCATGAGAAGTGAAAGTGAGAAAAAAAGATTTCAATCCCTGCTTCACAAAAAGAACTGTTGGTACAGAAATGCACTTTTTAATAGTGCACAGCATACTGTAAATATAATATCTTGACATCACATTTTATAATGCTATATCACCTGGCACATGCCACACTGCACACTGGCAAACTGCAGCGTATCCATGGAAACAGTGATGGCTGGCATGGTCACCACTGCACACAGCTGGACTTGCACTGTGGGGCCTCCAGACACCTGACGATCAAAACAAAAACACTTATCTGAGTCTGATCATTCATCTCTCTAAAAAGAAAAATAAACATGATGTGCACAGGTAACAGGGTGCAGAGAGAATGACAAGGTGTGTTACTGTACAAGTTTGGGAGTGTGCTTTTGTACCTGTATGGGCATGGCGATGCTAATGTCCCCCATGGGCAGGTTGGCTCCTTGAGGGTCAAATTTAACCGTGAATGTGTGTGTCTCACTGCAGGGCAGGTTCTTCACTCTTTCAAATTCTATACTGAAGCCTGGGGAAGAACGAGAATACTATCATCATTTATTTTTATTGTGCAACTCATTGTTTTACATGAAAAAGAAAGAGAAACGCAGTTGTAGAAGAGAAGACAAGGGACAATAACAAGCAGCATAAACACAGTGGCAGTAAAAATGAAAGAAGCACACTTATGGTAAACATCCTGTCCTGCAGTAGTGATGCAGCACTGCGCCAATCAATGACAACATTTAATACTGTTTTAATTTCTGGAAAATCTGAGGACGGAGCTTTTATGTTTTCATGAGAAATTTGTTTTAGGACTTGACCTGTGTGGCTTTTTTAAGACAAGGCTTTTTTAAAAACATGACAGATACTGCCAAACAGTATTAAATATCTTGTAAAAAAAAAAAAAAAAAAAATTAAAAAGAGCTAGAGAATAACCACTTGAATATTGGAGAGAGAAGATATCGACATCCGACATTCAACAAAAGAATTAAGTTAGACTGTAGTTTCTTAGATGCCACATATGAATAATAGATCGAAAAGAGGCAGGGCTTGCTACCTTTCCATTATTTACCTGTGCCAGTCAGGGGTTTGCGGTTGGCATGGAAGGACACGGCCACTGGCCCAGTGTTGGTGACCTTGACAATGTGGCTGAGGACTTTGCCATGAATGACGTAGCCAAAATCCAGAACGTACTCTGGCAGCAGAAACCTGGGGTGGGTTGAGGAGAGGTCAAGAGCAAATGAGGTGTCACAAAAACACAATCAAATGCCACACAGACAGTCCTGTGCTGTCATAATGTCACACTTCATATCTGTCTATTGTGTCTTTGTAGTCACAGCTAAATACATCTACTGACAGTACTGTAATTGAGTATATTTTTGGTGCACTTGCACTTTTTTTCAAGTCAGTAATTTTACTTTAGTAAAACATACTTAAGTATGTTTTACTATGGTATTGTACTTGCCTACATTTTAAATTACATCTATTGCAGAGTACACACTTTGTGGGCACACCATAATCATCAGAAGCTGGACAATCACAGACAAAGGTCAACAAGTTTAATTTTACTTTGTCACGCACTTTATTTCCAAATTTACCAATTAAAAAAATCAAGTTTTTTCTTCTTCTTCTTTTTTTTTTAACTGATTCTTTAGAGCTGCATAGGAACATTAATATGAAACAGCAGTTGTAACTCAGTGTCTTCTACTGACTTCTCTACTTTTTCCTTTCACTTTAGAGTTTTTCATCAGTATTTTCCAAAGAGCAACAAAACTTGTACTTGAGTTGGACAGTCTAGTTCTCTTTCCACCTCTGCTTGTAGTAAGCATTCAGTTAAACTGTCCCCGGGGGCACAATATGGTGCGAGTCAAAACAAACACAATGACATCCATCATTTCACATATGTACATGCCACACACAGTGAACTGACCCAGCAAGATATCATTCAGTACTCCAGACTCTTTGAATCACACAACACAGTCTCACATTGTCCTCAGTCCAGTCCAGTCAATTGGCCATCTGTTCTATCAGTGTGTGTGTGTGTGTGTGTGTGTGTGTGTGTGTGTGTGTGTATGTGTGTGTATGTGTACATACTTTACCTGCTGAGCTTGTGCCACTTTCTCGAGGAGCCTGGCAGGTCTTGGAGTTCCAGCAGGCTGCTGGTCACAGCGACAGCATTGTCTTTGATGAGTCTTCTCTCAACCTCCATGTGAAGCAGCTCCTCATACTGGAGACGGCGGGTGAAAGAGAGAGAGATGAAAAAGGGAACAGGAGAAGGAAAGAGAGGGAGAGAGAGAGAAAGATAAACACTCAAAAGTTATTGAGAAAACATGCAAAGAGTTCCAGAAAGCAATAAGCAGTCTATTTCCAACAGAGCTGACTGCGCAAAGCAACACCGAGCTCTTACTTTATTCCTACACTGTAACAACAACAGATAGCAAGGCACTGAGGTCAGGGTTTTTTCTGGCTAAGGCAGTAATGTTGTGGCAGGTTTTGCACAGAGATTGAAGACTCTCTCCAAGAGTGTGCAAACTTTGTCCTTATCTGCAAGTGTTAAAGAAATTTTTACATTTTCACGGCAGTTGTTTGGGAAAATCGCCACCTTAGAGCTTCACAGATGTTACTGGGACAGCACAAACACAAAAAATGAGGGAATATTGAGGGGATAAGCAGAAAATAGCCGTTTCCGTTATATATCAGTGGAACTTGTCCAGGAGAGTTATACTCCCTGAAAAATCAATATTCAGATAACAAGCAGAGAAAACCCAGCAGAACAGGCTGGTTACACACAGTGAAGATGTGATCACAGTGCCTTATCTAAGAAAAGGAGACAAGTTTTGTGATACACATCCATGTAAAGAGGTCAGAGGAAAGCAAAACAGAGGGCTGCTGAAACTTGAATGAAACATCACATGGTTCTTTAGTTTATGTGCTGCGTAGCCTGAATGACATGATAAAATCAATCCATTTAAAAAGTAAATACAGCAGTATGTGGTTATAAATCCAAATGTAATCTAACTGTAAGGGTATTTTTCTTAGTTTTTGGCAGATAAAAGGTTTTGACTGGACAGCATTTATTACTAACAGTAAGGATGCAGTTGTCCTCCGGCGTTGCTCCACCAGCAGAGTTAGATCTGCTCACTGTTTCCTCTCTGACTCTGTCTGTCTCCACGGCGGCTCTGGCCTGCTCCAGCACCTCACTGTAGCGCTCGTCTGCTGCAGGGGAATCACAGCGTCAAATCAGTGCAAAATAAACAGTCCTTTATTTCAATATGGCATGACGAGTAGGGAGTCCTGTCCTTGGGGGTTTAAGTTCAAGCCCCTTGTGCTGGAAAGCGTTCACCCTGCTGAGGTATCCTGAATCCCTAGCAGGGCTGCTGCTCAGCTCTAGGGGACAGCTGATACTCTCAGCTGTGCTCTGACCTCCTTAGTGAGGACAGCAAGGGGAAAAGATAATTTCTATAAAGTGCCAAAGTATTACTATCACATTGTGAAAACTTTCCATTGACTGACTTTCATTACTTTAACTTTTATTAATTCTAAGTTTTGTCACTTCTTGCGCATGGAGAAGATTTCCAACCAGTGACCAATTTCTGACACCAGAATTTCTTTTATGCAAATAGGGTGAATCTACAGCGACTCATTAAGGGGGATTGGGATGCTCTCCTCTGTTGCAGCTGTAATTTGTGATTTCGGCTCATAAGACAGGCCTATTTTTAGATACAAATCTTGCATAATGCAGCTTTTCATTGCTGTAAATCAGCTTCTCTGCTTATGCTTTAAATTAAATATACATGTGTACACTGTATATTTGGGTGTGTGCGTGTATCTGTACGTAGGTGTCGTGGCAGGTCCAGGCAGACCCTGGGGAACACTCCCTCTCCGGTCAGGGTGATGTCCTGCGGGGGTAGGAAGGCCACCTGCAGCTGGAGCCGCTTCACAAACACTTCAGGTACGCCTGGGAGGTAAAGCACCCGCAGACACTGTTCCGCACCAGCCTCCACAGAGCCCTGACACACACACACACACACACACACACACACACACAAATTGATAAAAATGCATACACAAAGTTAATCTCTTGTCCCGCCTGCTGAATGCCCCCCTGGTTAAACTCACTGCGGCGGGGATGATCACAGGCTGACCAGGTCTGGGCTCCACAGTGAATTCCTCCTGTCCTTCCTGCTCCTT
>OMKZ01056010.1:0-15247 GCA_900302535.1 Neoniphon sammara
TTCTTTTTCTTTCTTTCTTTCTTTCTTTCTTTCATTCTTTCTTTCTTTCTGTCTTTCTTTGTTTCTACTGCCCTCTCCCCCTCCCTCCTTTTGGCTCTGACCCTGGTATTGACTCACTGCACCATCAAGCCCCTGAAAGATCAGGACTTGACTTTTGTAATGTCAAAACTGTGTGTGTGTATGCGTGTGTGTGTGTATGTGTGTGTGTGTGTGTGTTTGCGTGGGATACCGGCAGGAGGCATAATGCCACACACACCAACACCTGCAGCATCTGCCACCTACCTGCTGTGCGCACAGCTCCACTGCCGGTAATTCATCATCGAGGCCTGCATTCTGCCATCACATCCAATTATTAGGCAATTAGAAGACACACATACACACCTAATGATCCAGTATCACTTCGCATTACCACCCCACACGTCATGACTGTAAGACAGAACTGTAAACAGCAGCTGCAGGGTAAAGCTGACGGTAGAAATGCTTCCTTTTTGCCTCTCCTTTTTGAGAGTCTTCACCTAAGTGACAAAGTACCAAGCTGTACAATGACAGCACAACATAACTGCATTTCCCCCCTAACCTCTATGAACTGGACAATTCACTGAAAAAATAATGGCATAGTTTTTTAAAAGTGCTATGTGTAGCACTGTCGTCACTTTGTCTTGTCTTGTGCTGTTCTGTGTGTTTACAATACGAGATGACTCACTCACTGTAAACCGAATTTACCCAAGGGTACAATAAATATTCTGAAATCTGAAAATCTGAAATCTGAACCACAGTTGCTCAAAATCGCTCTTCAAATATAATTTGAGCCTTAAATCACATCAAATCAGTTGAAAATAAGTATTTGAACCCTACCTGCAACCCTCTGGATGGCCAAGAGGAATTTTGTGAAGGTCCAAATATGAGCCAGTGCCTTTTGCAGGGGCACTGAACTGCTCAGACGTTGCTCACTGAGGGAGCTGCTGCACTGAAAATCACAATGAAACAAATCCATCAAAATTTCTTTCCCTTTCAGCTGGATGCTCTGAGAAGTTTTGAGAGGGCTTGCGTTCTGAGAGAAGATGATTTTTTTTTTGTCTTATCACTTCTGGGTACGAAGAATTGGTTCGAACAACTGGACTGTTTTTGGTGAAAAATTTATTTTACACCAGGCTGTCAACAGCCTTGGCAGGTTGCTGCTGGTGTGTATCTGTGTTAATGCCTGATCTCCACTGAATGTGTCTAGCCTACTTGAATCCAAAGTCATCACTAAGTGTGAAATAAAAACTTTAAAAGCCATTTGACTAATCCGTGCCATCCAGATATCTCCATTAGTACAGCATTTCCTTTTTTTTCTGCTCTCATATTAAGCTACAAAGACCACAGTTCCAGCCCCAAGCACACTCGTCCTCGGCTTTATGCTCAAAGACCTCTGCCACATCAACCATTGCTGTTCACGTCTCAGCCCCTATGAATTGCTCAGCCATTCAGATGGCTTATTTCTTGCTGTAGGCTTGCACAGCCATGCGGGCAAGATCACAGTGTTCTGCATTTGTGTGTATGTATGTGTGTCTATTAAAAATGAATAGGTTTCCATTGTCACAGAGCACCACTGGCTTCATGTATTCATGGAAATCTTTTCTATTTCAGGTTCAAAATGGACATAGACACAAATTCATAGCTGAGGCTCCTCATACCTAGGTACATATTGTATTGTATGTGAAACAAGATGTATAATAGCTAATACTCTCAGTTCAGTAGCCTTTTCTACAATCTGCAACAGACTAGCATGAGCAGCACAATAACAGACGGCTGAGAGGAAGTGAACTGGACCACTTTATGATGCTGTTGGCAGTACAAGGGAATTAAAGTGGAAGTAAATATGATTCCTACTGGTCACCGATAAAGCTCTGATAAGGGTAATAGGTAACTTAATGCTCCAATAGCTAAAGTTGATAGTGGGCCAAAGTGCTAACAAAAGTGGGCAAAGGTTACAGCTCTAAAGGATGACATAAATTTTCTGCCCAAATAAGGAATTCTGGATCATCCCGCTTCCCATCCAAAATGAATGGGGTCTAAAATATTCTACATGATTACTTTATTTTGAGGTAGATTTTGATCAGTTTTGAAGCTGGCTTTAAAAAATACTAGCCAGCTTAGCATTAGCACTGCTCACCGGTGACATCTACAGGTGCGCTTACGGCTCAAGTATAGTTAACCCTACTGACCTTGACCGGTCTTTTTCAACATAGTAAAATACTGAAGATTTATATGGCTGCATCAATTTCTGATATCACTTATTTTTTCAAAGATGATCAGAAATGTTTTTAAGGAATACTCCAATGATTTGGGCAAAATACCAAACTGAGATAAGATTCGCTGTGCATGTTGCTTCTTAGCATTATTATTTCCATGCTTTAAAGGAATACTTCAACGTTTTGGGCAAAATAAAATTTTTCTAACTTACCCAGATTAAGACAAGATGTCCAACACCATTTTCACCTCTGTACGTCCACTGCTTCATTTTTTATTTCCAAGATGTGTATTTCAAATACACATGATACATTGTGTAAATAAGACAGCTTCAGAGTTGCTTTAAGGTTCATTTTTTTACTTTGATGGAGCTAGGCTAATGACTCCTGTAGACTTCAAGTCTTTATGCTAAACTAACACGAAATGCTACCCATAGGAACCAAACCAGTGGACGTACAGAGGTGTTAATGGTATTGAACATCTTGTCTCAGTCTGGGTAAGTTGGAAAAAGGGTATAAGATATGAACTTTAATGTGCTGATATGACATGGAAATGGACACAAATCATATTGTAACATCTTTGTCAAATACATTGTCAGGATGGGCAAAGGCAAGACGAGGTGTGTACTGTCAATTCTAAAGCATGGAAATATTAACGATAGGGAGCAACATACACAGCAATCTGATTTTTGGTAAAGAAAAGAGGAATCCTATCTCAGTTTGTATCTGGGAGATGCATAACCTCAGGTGTAAATGTAATCCAGTTAAATCATATCTAGACACTCGTGTGTGTTAATGTCAGGTGTAACGGGAGCCATAATGTGTAGTTTGGAGGAACACCATGGCAATCAGTACCTGATAGGTAAAGCCAATTGTGGATAGAGGAACTAAGATGTGTCGGCATTGTGCTTGCCCAGCAGAGAGCTCTGTCATAAATTGACTTTTTTATCCAGTTTTAAGCCGTATTTTAAGCTACACTTTTAGATCCTGGTTGTTTTATCTATATATTTTTATAAATTTGAAAGTTTTTAGTCATCGGATGTTCAGATCTTAAGTCATAATTTGGAACTTCCTTCCTTCCTTATTATAAGATAATCAGTCCTTTTAAGCTCTTGCGGGCCTCCTAAAATGACGTAGTGGGCCACATTTGGCCCGCGGGCCTTGAGTTTGACACATATGATCTATAGTTTTTATTTATTATCTGCCTTATCTTACTGTCTTCTTAATCTATTTTATCTAATTTTTATTTTTTATCCATCTTATCATCTTACTGTCTTATTATGTCTTTTAATCTATTTTATCTAGTTTTTATTACTTTTTTATCTTTTTTTTTTTGGTCTGTCTTATTATTGGCTTGTCAGTCATCTGTGAAGCATTTTGAACTGCACTAAACTGTATGAAAGGTGCTATATAAACTTTGACTTGACTTGACTTGACTAAGAGCTTATGACAGAGCTTGGTGAAATAGACATTTGACGGTCACCCAGATGAGGAATAAGCCATATTACCAGCATTAATCTTCAGTGGTTACAGTCAAACTCTCTGCTACCAGTAAATATTAGTTGTAAGAACAGTGCACATCTATAAGAATATTATCTGCACTGCAGACATCATTGTCAGTAATGTAACAGCACACCTGAAATAATATGGAAAAGATAATTAATGCGATTCAAAATCTCTTAAAACAAGAAAAAGGCATTTACAGTAGTTACTGGAATAAGAAATCAAAGCATTTCTTAAGTCCCTTCTTTACTGTACCCATGGCGGAAGAATTCATGTGTGACTCTCCCTCTGATTGACAGAATGTCTTGGGCAGTGGTTATGCCTACGGGTTTATATCTTCAATACTCTATATGAACCTTGTGGTCTGTTGTCAAAGCATGTACATATTGAATTACAGATTATTTCAGTTTTACTAGAGAATGCAGTCAGCATTTGTTAAGACAATAAACAAGCTAAAAAAAAAGACTACAGCAGGTTAGTCAGTGTCTAGCCACTAAGATCTGCAGCCTGGATCACAAAGTGAGTTCAACATGGTCTGGGTTTCTTTGCTTTAGCTGGCTTCACAGAATCTAACACTGGTGATCCCAGAGAACCAGTCTCACAAAGCTGGTTATCAACCCAGGATTTACCAATCCACCTAGCGCATTCACATGAAAGAGGTGGAGTTTGTAACAAACAGCCAATAGTATGCCACATGGACATCAGATGATTTAAGGTAAGTATTTATCCTCATGATCAAGTTAGATCATTGTAGTAGTACAAGTAATATGATTCAGCAAGAAAAGGATACAGATTATAAGTACGTAAGTGGAATATGAAAAGAAGCAATACAAAATGGTAGAAAATAACAGAATAAATAATAAAGGCCATAGGCCGAATTGTGGAGATTTTATTGGCCTTTATATGTATTCTGCTCAACTTCTATAATGAATGTCAGCATTACAAAACAACAGCTGTTTCTGCTACCAAGGCTAGAGAGAATCACTGGAGGAACAAAGTGGGCGGATTTTCCACTGATGCAAGATTGTGTAGACATTTTTAGGCTGTACAAAAGATTTTCTATTCATAAAGTCGACCTCACACTCTGTGCAGTGATGGATTATGAATGCAATAGGATAAAATGAAACAATCACTGTTGGGAATCCTTAATATGCAACAGTAAATTTGATGCACTGATAAATGCCTAGATCCATAGTCAACTAGATACCTATTTCTTAGAAGCCTTGTTTTATTGCCAGTGGGCAACTGCCTAAAAATGCAACATTTATTATACCTCTGACATACTAAATTATCATGGAAAGACACATTGCCCTGCAAACAGCCCTGACTCCATGTTGATTCAAATAGCACTTGGATTTAAAAGCAGCATTTATGACCTTACTGGGATTCTGTAGGAATGATGACTCTGTTTTTCCAGATAGCTGATTGGACAGGAGGCAGGCCTTTTACTCATGTGTTTCTCTGACATCACATGTTTGTTGGCCACCATATTTGGGACCAATGGTAGGCTAGATGCAGATGGTAAGCCACAACAAAGTCCTGGGTCTCACTGCTGATAGGAAAGAACAAACACACAAATTAATAATAAATAAATAAATAAATAAATAAACAAAACAAAAAAACAACAGCGATGCTATTTTGAGAAATTAATATTTTGAGAAGTTAATTTTCTATACTGTACAGTACATGAATATATTAATAAGTTAGCAAGCTAATGTGACTTACTCATCGTGAAGATTTTCTAAGGTAAAAAGGCACTGAATATGATTGGATCATTCTGCTGGACTGCCTTCAACACTGCGTCTTATTTATGAATCATTTTTTCGATTTTTAGCTCCCTCACTCACTCGCATCATGTCCTGTCAGGAACCGGTGTAAGGGTTTATAATCCTTAGCTTTACCATCTGGAAACAAAAAACCTGTTTCTGATCACTGGAAAGGTAGATAAGTGGTGGATAATGGAATTATACAAGTTAAAAGGAGATGTTGGCATCTCTGAAAGGTTACACTGAATGTAAAATTTTGAAAATGTAGCACTCTGCTAAGCTGGCTTATGTTAACTTTCTTTTGGCAGACTTACCTGTAAAAAGTGCTCACTGCACAGTCTAGTGCTCTGTAGGAGTCCGGTGGTCTCTTTTATGGCTGCAAGCCACTTATTTCTTCTCTCTGGGTTTTTTTTGGAATGTTTAAAAGATTCCTTGTGATTTCCCCTTTAGTGGGGCGGCATAGCTGAGCATTTCAGAACAATGGTTCATTTTGTGATAAAAGCACCAAATTTGGCAAAAGTGTTGACAGATATATTGGGAACAAAACTGGATATTAGGCCAATGCAAACTGGCCCCCTGGTGGCTGTGGCAGCCATTTTTCAAAATGGCCACCAGCGGTTGGTCAAACTTTCCTATTCCATTGGACCCACATGCAATAACTGACATAATCTATATCCTAGTAACCCTGAGACCCAAATAAAATACTCACTCACAATTCCATGGACTTGTACATAGTTACATGGTTTCATTCTCTTATAATTTTATTATAGTGCCACGAATCAGTAAAAACGGCTCCTATAGTATTACTTAGTCATGTGGTTGACAGTAGAGCAAACTTTTTGTTATTTGTTATTAAGTACAGTAGCATGTGAGTAACATACCTATAATTATGTAGAATGTTGTCTTATTGATACATATATTAGAGCTAGCCATTCCGCCAAATCAGTGCCTCTTCTGTCCCCAGGACATTACATGCTGTCGTGGTTATGCAAAGCAGGTGGACCCAAACACAAGAGACACGAGGCACAGGAACTGAAGGAAATAATTATTTAACCCCAGACTCGGGCAGAAACAAGGAACAGGCAGAACACGAGGAGCAAAAACACATGGAGCAAAAACACAGGGAGCAGTCACAGGATACACTGATGGCAACACTAAAGGAACTAAAGGCGGCTACAGACTGTGCGACAACAGCTATCTTATAAGATCACTCCGTGTCACATTGTACAAGATGAGTCTCCTAAAATCTTGACTTTGGTATGTGTCAGGCTGGAAGAGTTCAAGTTTGCGGCGTGTCAGACTGTGTGATGGATCTACCTGGCCAGTCGTCACAATGAAGCTCAGTGATGCACAAAAACCTGGATCTGCTCCAGACCTCCACCCCCTGCTTTCAGACCGCACTGTTAAGTAGGCCTTATACTTTATATATTTTATGCCTCCCACCTGAGTGCGAGTCGGCATAGGGCTGCATGCTCCCTCCGGTGGGGCGGAGCGGAGCGAAGAGGTCTCAGTCCCTCTCTGTTCCATGAACAAAAAAATATAAAACCCCTTTGTATAACCCCATGAACTTTTATTTTCCCTGAAACTCATTGTCAATACTGTTTAATATGCATGATGAAGTTCGGGCGGGGGAGGAGACCTGTTCCGACTGGTTGTTTGTAGGTGTGGATCATAGCAGGAGTCACACTGTCCGATTGTGGACACAAATTTCTGACAGTGTCAGAAGTTTGACTCAGCCTATCTTTGGTCGTAGTCGCAGCCATATTGCCTGTCGCTGAACGAGCCACACAGTGCATTCTAGGACTGCCGGTTTGAGCCCAAGACGAAAGATTCTGTCACGTTTTGCCACATTTTGTCAACTTTCATCTGCAACAGCGATATCGTGGGGAAACGCACACAGTCTATAGAGGCGTTAAGACAAACTAACTGACAGAGAACAGAGGAAATTGACAGATATTTATACACAGGGAACTAATTACAGAACAAGACACACCTGGAGTGGGAAGGCACTGGGAAAAGGAGGGAAACACTAGGATTGGTTGACAAGTGAGACAACAAGGGTGTGACAGGCAACAACACAAGGCAGGGCTGACGAGACACACGGTGCCTCCCAATTGCTTATTTTATGCCTCCTCGTCTCCTCTGGCTCGTGACCCGGCAACCAATCTGTCTCCTTGATCATCAAATATGTCTCAATTCATTTGGTGCTTCTCATTTGCTTATTTTGCCTCCTGGATTCCTTCACTCGCCTCCTCTCCTCGAGTCTTAGTCCCTCACACAGGAGAAACGAGCTGAGGAGGAGACGCGAGGAGATAGGAGTCCAGGCAACACTCTTTAACAAAATTAGACATCTTTGCCCAAAGCACCATCAATCACTAATGACGTGTTGCACATCTATAGGCTGATACTGTAATCTCTTCTACCTGAAGGGAATCTGAAGCGCTCTATCTTTTCATCTTTCACTCTTTGAAAAGTCTCGAGTCCAGTGAACTCTCTCTCTCTCTCTCACTCTCTTGGAAATCGCACATTATTTATTTATTTATTTATTCAGTCAGTCATTCATTTATCTATGCCACTAACGTTAGTTATTTTATAGACCCCCACAAAGCTCAGATTATAACTTGAACCATGATTTGCAAATGGGAGGTACCCACTGAATTGAGACATTCTTGATGATCAAGGAGACCGAACGATTTCCAGGTCACGAGGAGGAGGAAGGAGGAGACGAGGAGTCATAAAATAGGGGATTGGGATGCACCTCAAGTAAGTTCTCTCACTCTATTTTTTTTAAATTTTGATCATATTGTAAGTATGATTGAGAATGTGAATCTCAACGTACAGTACAGTTACCTAAATTATTTCTTAGATATTTTAAGATAGTTTTGGTAAACCACTCGAAGGTGCTAAGTGTTCTCATACTATGCCATGTGGCTACATTTCATCTATTTTCTAATGCTTTGCAACAAAATCAGTCCTGTTACTATCAGTCCTGTCACTCATATAAAGTATTTGTCAAACCTTGTAAAAAATAAAGATGGCCTGAGATTGACCATTACACATTTTGATTAGTTAAACATGTTCTTTGATACAGTGCTGAAAAAAGAATGAACAATGAAGTTTAATCTTGAAAAGTTATAACACGCAAATGGCACCAATTCAGTGGAATGGCCCAGTAGTAGCAGTAGTATATTATTTATACAAGTACTGTATGACCAGAAGGAGTAGTGCTAGTTTTTCTAGTACAATGTATTAGTTATACAATATAAGTCATTCTCTCTGACTAATGTTGTACTGAATCTGTGGTGTTTGTATTATTACAGGTCACACAATAGGGTCACACAGCTGCTTAGTGGTTAGCACTGTTGCCTAACCCACAGCAAGAAGGTCCTGGGTTCAAACCCCCGCTGGCCATGGTCCTTTCTATGTAGAGTGTGCATGTTCTCCCTGTGTCTGCGTGGGTTTAATAAGACAGGCACTCTGGTTTCCTCCCACAGTCCAAAGACATGCATGTTAGGTGAACTGGAGACTCTAAATTGCCCATAGGTGCAAATATGAGTGTGTTTGTCTGTCTGTGTGTCTGCCCTGTGATGGACTGGTGGCCTGTCCAAGGTGTTTCCGCGCCTTCTGCCTGTAGTATGCTGGGATACGCTCCAGCCCCCCAAGATGGTGGTGACTAATTGACTATATCAAAACGTTTTATGCTAAAAGACACAGGGTGTCCAACACCTTCAACATCTTCTAATTCATGGTGCTGCAGGTGCAAAAAAGCTGCACTCAGTGCTCTGCTTCTGTGACAGAGAATGTGCCAGTTGACTCTAAGATTTACTCAAACATTAAAGTGCCATGCCATGGTCCATGGCAAGTTGTCTTGCTGTGATGAACAATTAACATGATCAAGATGTGTTCATAGAATGGTTCAAATAGTATACAGAATTTTTTTCAAATAACTTAAGTACAGGTTAGGACATGTTACATGTCCTGTGTTAATACATAGGTGTACTCGCTACTGCTATGGTTTAATCCAGTTATCACTATAACATGTAGACACAATCTCACTATTTTGTTGCATTCTCTTTATTTTATAACATTATTACATTTATTACATTGTAATAAAACATTTTATATTTCAACTTGCATGCAAATAACATTTGTGATGCTGAAAACATTTAAATAGCAGCTTGGGGATGGCCAAAGTGTTCTATGCCTTGATGTATTATATTAACGGTTCTATGCCAGTAAGCACTGGCAGCCATTCTGGAAAATGGCTGCCATGGTCATCCATATGCCATTCTGCAATGACCCAATATCCAGATTTCTTCTAAATATATTAAACTATATATGTACCAAATTTGGTGCTTTTATCACAAAATGAACACTAGGTTAGCTATACAACCCCAGAAGGCATCCTGTTTGCTGCCGTGGTCTGTGCTAGCAACTGCATGCCGTTGTGTACACACAGTAACATCATATGAAACCCATGGATTGAACCTAAACCTGAACAAAACCTGCTCTGAAGTAGGTTAACTTTGTGGAATCAGTTATCACGGCAGTGCAGCCTGGTTTAAACTAAGCCTCCTTCCTGAGCCTGATAGCCCAGATGTAAGCCCAAAGTTGGCTCACTAATGCAGTGATCCTGCTTCATGATCCAGGCCTCTGATGTGTTTCTGTTTCTTTTCCTTTTGACTGTTCATTAAAAAAGTACAACTGAACTCAAGAGCAATATTAATTTTCCCAAATGATCTGGCAGTCACATTCTCTGTTTTAGGCACATAGTTGGACACAAATGTGGCAAAATATTACAGATACACACTGATATTTGTTGTGCGCTTTTAGCTTAGGATTAGGCCTTGTTTTCCTGCTGTTCTGTGGCAAAACATGAAGCAGAACCAGAGGCACAAACACACACACACACACAAATAAATGCACACCTACCTATGTCAGCTTTTACTTTGAATTATAGCGAATTATAGTCTTTAAATGTAGTGATAGACATTGTGAGGTGATGTTGTAGCCTACATTTAAGCTGTCACTCTGCATTAATCCTAGCAAAACCCACAACAACACACACACACATGCACACGCGCACACACAGGCTCCATATGCTCCGGCTCAGGGGCCCCGGGGAAGCGTTGGTGATTTTTCATCATGATGCTGGGAAATTAGCTCGGAATGTGATGGGTGAAGCGGTGCAACGTTACTAAATGCACGGCATTTCATTGGGATAGATAGGCCACACTGTCATGAATACCAATTAGAGAGAGGAGGAGGGGGGAGGGGAAGTCAAGAGGTAAAGGCAAATTATTGAGAGAGAGAGAGGGAATAATAGAGGAGAGGAGGAGAAAAGAAACTGCAGCGAAAAGAGGATTAGGAAACAAGAGGAGAGAAAGGAGGCAAGGGAGGACAGGAAAAGGGTAAAGAAGTGAGGCTGGAGGCATTAAGGCAGGGATGCAGTGGAGGGTAAACCCACCTGAACTCCAAGCCTTTTAGGCTCACAGGCAAATGTTTAACACACAAAATCATACTATATATATTAGGAAGTACAGGAAGTAGCAAGTGTAGTATGAAGAAATCAACTTGTGTGTCAAATTTACTAGAGCACACATGGCATTTTGTATCTAAAGGTTTTTTTTTTTGTTTTTTTTTTTTTTACCATGCACTGTTATTATTTTTGAGCTGTTAAGCTGTGTTGATCTTTAAGTTACAGCATATATTATATTAAATACTTATAAATATGTACTCATATAATCTGTCAGAGTTGTGTGTTTTTTTAAGCTACTGGAGCTCTGAAACTGTTATTCTCATGTCTCACATAAAACAAACGGCAAAACTACAAGTAGATAAAAATCAACAGCTCAGGCTGGAGTCATAGTGGAGAGAGCAAAATGGAATCTAATCTTCTGTAAATAAGATAAAGAAAATACATGCCTGTGCATGTAACAATAATTTAAATCTAGTCATGATTTTTTTTTTAGTTTTTTTCTTTTATTATTAATTATATAAGTAAAGGTTACCGCTGACCCCACCACTGTCAGCAACTGAACCCATCAATGTTAATCAGTTGTTAAAGTGAAGTATTTTTTATTTATTGTTGCATTTCTCTTTGTTGTGAAATTGTGGCGTTCATGTTTTTTATTTCCCTCAAACTTTATCAATAGTTAATGCATATATACATAGTTAATCAAGTAAAATTATCAGTACTCCAACAGTTGCTTTGTAATTTAAAACTGTAACAGTTGACTACACACTCTCCTACATTTTAACATCAACAACTCAAAGTAATCCCTGTAAAAAAACAAACAAACAGATCCTTGATGAGAAGACTGGCAGCCTCCTTCGTCCTCTAGACCACATGATGCATTGTGTGCCACTGGGTTGGATTTGGTATAAAAAAAAAATGGTGGATTGCTTTATGGCATAAAGGGAACCAACAAGGTTTATGGGAATCTTCGGCTTAATTTTTGAAACACTAGCACTAACAATGCCACTGGCATGAGATAGAGGCCCTCAGTCATTTCAACCATGATTTCATTTGTTTGATGAAACTGAAAAGTTGATGGTTTAAATACTTCTCCTGGCACCTCTAGGTTAGGCACGCATCAGCTGTTTTAATCTTTCTTAGCCTTGGTAAAGGATCAGAGAAGAAGGAGGGGGTTATCACTGTATACTACTGTAAAAGCTGCCTTCAAGTGCTGTCAGAAGTAAAGCAATTACAAGCTGAGCGAACATGAACAATTCAACAAAGTAGTAAATGCGACTGGGAACGGAGGGATCTTCTGTGATATTGAGTTGTCATGAGCTGTCATGTCATGGGGGGGCACCAAATTATTAAGACAATGAAGAAGACCTTTAAAATATTTCCTTTTCTATATATAATTTACTGGAAGGGATCCAAACAGATACAAAATTAACCGTTGATACAATATATATTTATATGTATAAAGAAAAGGAATTGTGATTCGGGGTATATGCCTGCCTCCCCCAAATCACAGTGCAGTCCACAGTGACGCAGTGCTGCCAATCTGCCATTTGATATCATATCAGATATCAAAAAATAAATAAATAAAATAAAAGGAAAGAAAAAAATTCATATCAGACACATTCAAAATAGACAGGCATCAGCTTAACAGTTGTGCTAAAAGAAAACTAAAAAAAGAAAAACAATCACGGCACACAGCCACGATTCAGATTCCATCAAAGTGAAAAAACAAAGCTTGCTGCAACTCTGGAGATGTTTTAGTTACACAGTGTATCCTGTATTTGATCTGTAAGGTTTATTTTTTTCACTTTGATGGAGCTAGGCTAATGACTAGCACACAAAATGTTACCCATTAGAACGGAGGCAGTGGACGTACAGAGGTGAAAATGGTATGAAACACCTTGTCTCAGTCTTGGTAAATTGGAAAAAAAAATATTTTGCCCAAAACGGAGTATTCCTTTAACTTTAAAAGAGTAAAAAATGTCAGAGATAGCAGTAAAAGCATGCCCACCCAAGGAAACCACTCAAATACACACCACAATTATAATTCAGTCAGCCAACTCACTATTAAAGTTATGGAAAGCATGCGCAGATATATGTATGTATAGCACAAATAATTAGTTTGGCATCTAGGCTCTGACTATCTATCCCTCTATCTATCCCTACTGAGCTTATGCGAACAGAGCAGAGAGTGAAAGGATATCCCCCCCTTTGGAGGAATATTCAGAGCCCACAGGTGGATGCTGGGGTGGAGGTGGGATGTCAAATGAGCAGCAGGCAATGAGCATGTGGTGCAGCAGCAGCAGGCATGGCAGTGTGTTTGCAGCATTGTGTTTGCAGCATTGTGTTTGCAGCGGTGCAGAGCAGGGATAGATGCAAGGCATAAGCAGCTTAAATAGACCGCCTCATTGCAGAGGGGCGTAGCATCAAGCAGATATCGCGTGAGCATGGGAGAGTATATGTGAATGTATATGTGAATGTATATGAGAATGGCGCATGTCTCGAGTTTACTGCCTGAACTTACTCCGCAGACTACACTCCATAAGTTGCAACTTTTTTTGTCAGTCTTGTTGTTTTTATACAGTAAATGATGTTGAAGTAAGTGTGTCGTGTGTTTTTCTCACATTTCAGAGGGAAAAGGAATGGTTGTGCATTATTGCACGTGTATTAACTGAACTTTGATTTTCCCTTAAATTTCCCCTTAAGTAGCTTCAAAGTTGGACCTATTGTACAGTAATGGCTGCAACACATTGAAGCCACATCACACTTAGATTGAATGAAATATTCAAAGCCACGATGCCATTGTTTTATGGCTGCAGCATTACATCAAATAGAAAACGAATCCTTTTATTCACATTTCATTCCAAAAAAGAGAGATTGTTTTTTTTAATCGAAACGCTAACTAGTGATTTGTGAATCACACTGACACAATGTTAAGTCAAAGGTTTACAGAACTAAATGATAGGTTCATCAATTTGGGACTGTGGTATAACAGGAGAGAGAAGTGTTTGATTAAATGTAGGTAGTGGAGGGTAAAATAACAGCTCAACTGAGTTCACCATCTTTTTAGGCTGACCTGGTTTGTTATACATCATAGTAAATCGTATCAAACTGACACAAATACAGTGTCTTTCAAGGACAAAAAAGCCTAAATGAAGGCTTTCCTGTAATTATAATTGATGTGTTTTCTATTCGTGGTGGTTTGCCTCACGCTGATCACCAACTGGAGAGTTTACCCACCTTTTTATTTACCACTCCATCGCTGTGTATCACGTCCTTGCGGCTGTGAAAAGAAGCGGTAGCAACAAAAGGTATCTGGTGAAGGCTTTTTTGGAGCTCCACCACATCTCTCTTTGAGTGACAGCCAGCAGTATTTTCAAGGCTTTCCTTCCTCGCGAAGCTCGGGCGACAAACTGCACATCACAAGCCGGCCAAGATGGCATCCATCGCACAGCCCTGCCACTGATCTCACCACCGTCGGCCGCCAATCAGACTCATCACAAAGCTGCCTTCTGCTTGCTGACAGCAGCCAGGGCCAAAAAAGTTAACCCTTCCGCCGCCGGCCTGGACACGCGGCACTAGAACAGAGCAGACCGAAGGGAAATGTCTCCCTTTCTCTCTCTCTTTCCCTGCCGGTGTTTCTGGTCAGATTCTATCTGCAGAGAACAGGACTGAACCACAGCAAGCGATCACTCTCTCTAGGATCCACCTCAGCCTGCTCACTGTCACCAGGACAGCATTGCAGCACTGTTATTTTTTTTCTCTTTTTCTATTTTTTTTTTTTTTTTACAGCTAGACCAGTCTTATCATCTCAGTTTGCATACACTACACTGTGGTAAATTATTGTGTGAATGTGCGTGGTGAACATCTCTAACTTAATTGGGAATATTGAATAGCAGATAATTAGATATTTGATGTGACACGTGGAGTCTAATGGGCTTGATGCGGTGGTCTCATGTTGTTCCCATAGCGAGAGGGATTTTTGATGTGTTGTCAGGCCCCAGTGTAAAAATAACTGAAGTGACAGCAGTGACTTGGTTGTCAGTGTTGTCGAGGCTGGTGCGGATTTTCACAGCCGTGGGTCCTGTGTGTGTGTGTGTGTGTGTGTGCCTGTGTATAGGCGTGTTTGTGCTATGTGTGTGTGTCTGTGTGCATGCATGCGTTGGTGTGTGCGTGTGTGCACGCCAATGTTGTGGGTGACAGTGCTGATCGCTGTGTGATGACAGCCTATCATTGTCGCTGTGCGAGAGTGAGAGTGGCAGGGGGGCCTT
>OMKZ01056012.1:0-11071 GCA_900302535.1 Neoniphon sammara
ACTTTCTCCAGCTGATCACCACTGATAGATGTACAGTAGTGCACGTATAGAGCACCAGCTGTAAAAAGCAAACACTCTCTCTCTGGCAGCTTAGTTAATGCACACACACACACACACACACACACACACATATCCAAGCATGCATGTATGCACACACACACAGACACACCCTAATAACATCGCACGCGCACTGTAACATCTGCTTGTGCTTTCAGGCTGGATGGGCGTTTCAAAACAAACAACATCTTTCGAACCACATCACCAACTCGTGAAAACAAATGTGTCTGCCTTAAACCACCTTTAAACTGTGTGTATGTGTGTGTGTGTGTGTGTGTGTGTGTGTGTGTGTGTGTGTGTGTCTGTCTGTCTGTCTGTCTGTCTTTGTAGAGAACCAAATTCAGTGGAAAACAACAACCTAAGACATTCAACCTAATTATTTGCCAAGCAGTTTCTTCCAATGGATATGATTAACAGCAATGTTTGGTTGATGCAAGAAAAAAAAATCCAAATGACTCAGAATTTAATGAAAATGGTGCAAAGGAGGGGGCTAAGGTTGCTCAATGAGTTAAAAATCAATCAATCAATCAAATTGGCACTTGGCTTAAGTTCTCTCCATGCCACAATATGTTTAACATGCAGCCTGTAGAATATTTTCATTCAGCTGTTTACAAGAAAAGTTCATATCAGCATTTGAGTGTGGGTTGATGAGCTAAATAAATAAAATTAAATAAATCGAATATAAAATAGAATTTAAAATAGATCAGTCCAGTCTGGCCAAAAAGTCATGTTTAAGGTTAACATGGTTTCTATCAGCTGGCCTAAAATAGAGGTCATTAAGCCACCGTGCAGCATTTCCACTGCCATTTGTAAACGTCTCGCGGTGACAGTGTGCTAAACTCTTTGCCCACTGAGGTTCACCTCGGTCTCACAGCGTTTCACCTTTAAAAAATAAGTGCGCTCCACTGAGGCGCACCGGACAGACAGCGGCGCCGCAGCGGGCTGGAGCGACCTGTCTCTTTAAGTTGGTGTCAAAGCCGATTAACGCTGATCTCGGTCGTGATTCTGTTTTCACCGTCTGTTCCCTGAATCTATTTTTGTTTTACGTTGCTGTCGATGCCGATAAGCTTTTTTTCCCCTTTCTTTTTGTACAGTTTTGCCACTCTGATAGAAATATTCGCCCGTAAGGTGTCGGGCTCGACCGCCTGCGTAACTCTTCGCCAAAGTTTGGACCATGGAGACGTCGTGAACTGCTTTCTGCGGCTCAGCTCGGTGGGATTCCCTACAAATAAACCCCAATCTGGCGAGCTGGCGAGTGTGATGTGCGCTGCGCCGCGGCCGCTCCAACTTTTTGTACCATGGTAAGCCTGGATTATACCTTTCCCCGCAAAGGAAGACATTAACCACTTTGTCTCCGGTACCTATCCTCTAGAACCATGCCTGTGGTTTTGGCAGATGTGGTGTGATGCCTCGGGTTACTAGCTGAAGTTTGCACAGAATAAAACGGATCAAATCATAGCCTATTCAGGGTGATCGTAAAATGCAGAAGAGCGTGCGGTACAATGAGGGACACGCTCTGTATCTGTCGGTGGTCGCGCGCAAAGAGGGCACCAAGCGGGGCTTCCTAAGCAAGAAGACCACAGAGAACAGCCGCTGGACCGAGAAGTACTTCGCCCTCTACCAGAACGTGCTCTTCTACTTCGAGAACGACCAGAGCACGAGGCCCTCCGGGATATACCTGCTGGAGGGATGCACGTGCGAGCGGACCCCGGCGCCCAAAGTCTCCTCCATCAGCAAGGAGCCCATGGACAAACAGCAGGTGAGTTTCTGCCTTCTATACGCGGGAAATGCTTTAACCATTTTTTGGTTTAAGCAATTAAGTTTATCCTAAAACTTCTGTTTTAGGTTATCTTAATGACAATGGTTCTCGGTGGTCCGTGACAACATGCAGGTTTTCATTCCATCAAGTACAAAAAGTTACAAGCAAGTGATGACTGCTTCTCCCTCTCTGACCGAAGGTGATAATCAGGAAAATGAGTTGGAATAAAAAATTGACCCTATGTGGTTCTTGGCTGAGCATAAATTCATAGTAAGCCTACATAATTTAGTGACCAGCAGTGTCAAATTGATGTGATATCGATGTGAGGGAAAAAAAGCATATTAACATCTTTGTGAAACCATGTATTATTTTTTTCTATAATGGTGGGTGTTTGCCTCACAGTGATCACCCACAGGAGGTCATAGATTACACACCTTAGCTTGACCCCAATCTTTGACTCACAGTATTATCAATATCATATGAGAATATTATATCATTTTTCTGAAAGTAGCCTAAAATTGCTTTTTGTTTATTTTGCTGGTTGTTTGCCTTATGATGATCAGATGCCTGAGGTGATAAGTCATGTACTCACCTTTAAATTTTCCACTACATCATTTATGTGTTGTGAGTCTGGAACTGCAGCAAACAAAGTTTTGACAGAGCATACTCCCTGTTTTCTTGTGACTGATTAAAGACAAGAGGATTGAGGATTGCTTGGGCAAAAGTGATCTCTTCCAAAAGTGTCATTCCAACACACGATATGTCTAATTTGGGACAATAGATAGATAGATAGATAGATAGATAGATAGATATGTTACTTTTCAACACATCTTGTCACTGGCAGCATGTCTTGTGCTAGTGTGTGTCTTGCTCTTTTGAAAAGTAGAACAAATGTGTTTTGTGCCATCCCAGATGTGCAGAAAATGACATGTTATTTTAGAGTGTGCCCTTTATGATGAGATGGATTTAAGGAGTGTGAGAGTATGGATAATTTAACCAAAAACTGAATTTGTCCTTATGAAAACATTTGTTCTGTGAAGGCTAATGTTAATTTTAAATGACCCATATTCCTGTTGTGCTGCTGCAGGGTACCGAGATGTGTTTCATCCCATGGGCAGCTGGCATAATGTAGGTTACATCTAGACTAGACTAGTTGTTTCAGATATTGGGCTGACAAATCTTAAATATAGTTCATTTCAGTTTTTAGACTATACAATATCAAATAACCCAGTGGCCTCTCCTCATCCTCTCATCAACATTCAGGTAATCTGTCATGCTGTTTTTTGACCTGTTGGTAAGATACTACTCACATGCTGCTGCTGACATCCAATGTGTTTGGAAGCCTTAATGGAAAAATAAAGTTTATAGAGAAGTTTATAGAAAAATAAAAAATAGACATGTCAGAATCTATTCACAACTTTAGTGTAGTAGCCATTCATTTGCACAGACTCTCCAATGGGGCGAAAATACACTAAGAGACACCAGGTGACTGGACATTTACTGTCTGGAGGGCAAAATGTTGGAGCCCCCTGTTTTGTTTTTTTTTGTTGTTGTTGTTGTTTTTTTTTGTTAAATCACTCCTTGAAACACATTTTTATAGATGGGCTTTATGACTCTCTCTTCATCACTGTGTGTCTCTCTGTCTCTCTCTCTCACCGTGTCTCTCTCTCTTACCCATTAGTGTTATTTTTAAATTATTTATTTATTTATTTTACCTACAATTGCAAGGGCAGTTTGAAGGCTCGCTCCCCTCTGAAGGTATTTTTAGCCCTTTTCACACAACAATTGGCTGTGGGCTGAGACCCTGTTAGCTCTGGGCTCACAGTCATTTCCATGTGCTGCTTTGAATGTGGAATATCCCCACCCTGTGCGCAGGGCATAAAAAACCCTGCAGGGTTATCCCCAACATTTCAGGGATATCCCTTGAAGAATCGGGACTAACCCCAGGCTTTGATTTTCAAGTGTGAGCCCATAACTAAGGGCTTACTGTAAGGCCTGGGTTAATACGTACTAATGAGTGTGAATCAAGGCTAATTTAAGGCCTGGGCCTAAGGCTAAAGAATACAAAAATGAAAAGGGCTTTTCTTAAACCTTTTTGTAGCTTTATTTAATTTTTTTAGGCTGTTGTTTGTTTCTCTAAATGAAAAAGCTTTAGAGAGAAACTCACACATAAACAAATTTTCAGTTTCACATTAATTATAAAAAAATATTGATACACTGCATAACAGTTGTTCGATACCATTTTCACCTCTGTACATCCACTGGTTCATTTCCGATGGCTAGCATTTCATGTTAGCTTAGCACAAAGACTTGAAGTCTACAGGAGTCATTAGCCTAGCTCCATCAAAGTGAAAAAATAAACCTTTCAGCAACTCTGAAGCTGTCTTATTTACACAATGCATCATGTGTGTACATGATAATGAAATACACATATTGGAATAAAAAAAAAAGTTAGATGGTAGAAACTATAACAGTTCCTACCATCTAACTTCTTCTAAAACAACTCTCGTCTTTAAAAAAAAAAAAAATTCCAAGAGGTGTATTTAAAATAAACCTGATACATTGTGTAAATAAGACAACTTCATAATTGCTGTAAAGTTGATCTTTTCTCTTCGACAAAGCTAGGCTAATGACTCCTGTAGACTTCTAGTCTTTCTGCTAAGCTAACACAAAATGCTAATAATCAGAACTGAACCAGTGGACGTACAGACGTGAAAAAGATATCGGACATCTTGTCTCAATCTCGGTAAGACAGAAAAAGGGCATTTTGCCCAAAACATTGGAGTATTCCTTTAGGCACGGTGCCCTTTACAGGATCACATAGTTGCAAGTCACTGTCCTTTGGGATTCCAGGCGAGCTCTTGGGTACCTTAAACAAAAATGGCCCTTTATTACAATTGCCCGCCTTTCCCCTCACACATGCCTGTAGTTATTGTTATTTCTAAATGTCCTCTTAGCAATGCAGTCTGGTTGAATTCCCTCCTCTCTGTATCTCTGGTCTACATCTGTGCATTTCACAGCACTCCCGGTTGACAGCACGCACACTGTGTCACTGGCGCAGGCACTGTTTGTCTATGGTCTTTGAAATTTCCCTTCAACCAACACCTGGGTCCATTCTCCTTCAGAGAAATACACACACTGTCTGCTCCCCTACAGATAAAATGGAGGATTTGGTCATTTTGCTTGGAGGAAGAGTTGGAAACCTTGGAAACCAAACCTTTTAAAAGGCAAAATGAAAAACCAAATTCCATGATCATAACCTTGACGTTAGTTTTATCATTAACTGAATACAAGACCTCTTTGTTTTATTGCTGCCCCATTAAAGGAATACTCCAATGTTTTGGGCAAAATACCCTTTTTACCCTGAGGTTTATTTTTTTCACTTGGACAGAGCTAGGCTAATAACTCCTATCGACTTCAAGTCTTTATGCCAAGCCAACATGAAATGCTACCCATAGGAACCAAACTAGTTGACGCACAGAGGTTGCATTCAGTGGTATCAAACATCTTGTCTCAGTCTGGGTAAGTCGGAAAAAGGGTATTTTGCCCAAAATGTTGGAGTATTCCTTTAAGTACAGTCCCTCAATGCTAGACATGGACCACTAGTGGTGTCTTAAATAGCTGTTGGGAGCGTGCCTAGCACCTCACCTGTGCCGACCTTCCTAACTGTTGCTGCAACACAAGTACATGGGTAGCAGGAGGCATGGGAGGACAAAATCCCTCATTATCTGAAGTAAACACAGACATACTCACACTCAAACACACTCATGCACAGAGCATTTTGTACATGCCCCAATTTTAGACCAAAAGAAATGGCAAAAATTGGCTAACTGATTGTTTTGGAAAAGTCATTGACATTTTTCATTACTCACTCATTTAGTATTTAATGACAATGGAAAGCCACACCTTCCAGCTTTCTGAATAGATTCCTGTTTCCTTATGTCGTATGTACAGCATGGACTATTTCCCCAAAATGAGGTTTCTCCATTAGTTCTTGCGTTTTCTCCAAACTTCATAGACTTTCTCATAACCTCTAACAGTATCACAGCTGGTCCATCTTACGAACAGGGCAAGTTGTAGGAAAGTAGTATCTAGTATCGCTGTGTTATAACCAGAGACATGTCTCTGGTTATAATAACAAAGGCAGGATATTTGGCATCTATAAAAGGCAAATTTCTTGAGAAGGAAGATTTTGATGTTTTGTATTAGAGATACTTTCCACCAAACATTCATCTGCTGCTTTTTTCTTTGTTAATTGCATTGTTGAAATTAATTGAGTGAGAGGGAAAGGATAGACAGACAGAAAGAAAGGCCAGAAAACAGCTGTTTCTATTTCACAGATGATACTCGTTGATGGACTCTTCAGCACAAACTGTCTTTCTTTCTTGATGTCATTCTCTCTTTCTCTCTCTCTCTCTCTCTCTCTCTCTCTCTCTCTCTCTCTCTCACACACACACACACACACACACACACACACACACACACACACACACAGTCAGCCAAAGATAGTGGAAAGGGACACTACTGTTAAGCTACTGGCCATGCAGTATGACAGCATGGCATTAGAGCCACAGGGGGCTGTCTGCCTCCCTGACTCCACAGCAGCTCCTGTTTACTTCTTTAGTCCTGAGAGTACGGCCAATAATGCAGTCAGCCACAGAACCATAGAGCAAACAGGACTGTACAGCAGTGCAGCATTTAACACCTACCAAAGCATTAGGCATTGGTGCAGAAACAGGTTGATGCAGCAATAACACCCTGTAATCAATTGTGTTTTTATATAGTTCATTATAATCGCATAGAGCTGCATAATGATACAGTTGTAACAGCATGCAAATTTTAAAGTAGTTGCAGTGACACTCTGAAGTAGTTGCATAAGTATGGAGATGTAATTCCATGTCAGTAACCCTGAGCATTTGTCGACAGAGAAGCAGTCTTGCTTACTGTGCTGCTGAGAGGAGGCGCATCTAACATCCAGATGAAAGGTTAACAATATTCATGACATAACAAATCATTGTTTGATCCAAGCCTGATGAAAGCCACTCTTTGGATTTTGACAGCGTGCTGAATCTAAGGCTGGGATTTTAAATACAGGAACATTAAAGTCAGATGAAACATGAGAGAACATCAAAGCACTCCAGCACAATTGATAACTCAACCCTTTTGATGTTCACTCTCTTCCCAATAGCTCATCTACTCTGATATCAACGTTATTTAGTCACTTAACTCACTCTACATGTTGTCGAATATGTTCATGTAATAATACTCTTGTTCATTAACATGACCGTGATCGTAATTTTCTTGTCTTGTGCTTGAATAGATGCTCGTGTTTGCACAGTAACCTACATGATGCAAAAATAACTATTTCATCTTCAAAGCAGTTGTCAACATTTTATATGCAGTTCAGCCTCAACAAACTTAAACTACTGTAGTATTAACAGCAACAGTAGTTGAGAGGAACATTTATCTTGAAGTATTGTGCTCATGCATGTGCTTACTGTCTGGTCAGGAAGCTTGGCTAAAGTTTGCTTTTGGTTCCAGCATAGATTTGTTTGTAATTGAGGTGCACTGGTGTAACTTTTAAAGGAATATTCACATGTTTTGGGCAAAATACCCTTTTTCCAACTTACCTAGACTGAGACAAGATGTTCGATACTATTTTCACCTCTGTATGTGCATTGGTTCGGTTCCTATGGGTAGCATTTTGTGTTAGCTTTGCATAAAGACTTGGAGTCTACATGAGTCATTAGCCTAGCTCTGTCAAAGAGAAAAAAATAAACCTTACCGCAACTCCAAAGCTGTCTTATTTACACAATGTATCATGTGTTAGACCATAATGAAATATACATCTTGGACCTTTTTTTAAGTTGTTTTAGGAACTATAATCGCTGAACATGTGTTCAGCAATTATAGTTCCTACCATCTAACTTCTCCTAAAACGACCCTCCAAGGCATGTATTTCAATTACACATAAAACATTGTGTAAATAAAACAGCTTCGGAGTTGCTGTAAGGTTTATTTTTTCACTTTAACAAAGCTAGGCTAATGACTCCTGTAGACTTCAAGTCTTTATGCTAAGCTAACGTGAAATGCTGAGATGAGATGAAAATAGTATCGAACATCTTGTCTTACTCTGGATAAGCCAGTAAAAGGGTATTTTGCCTTTTTCAAGTCTTCCTTGAAAGAGAGATGGGATAGTCACTAAATATTCTGTGTGATGGCATTCCAACTTTTGTAATCTTATAAATAAAAAAAGAACATGCTTTCAGTGTTTTTGATAATAAATTCTAGAGGGTAATTAAATGCTCAGATGGTCATTGTGGTCTACAGTCAAGGATTACCCTATCAATAAAACTGCTTACGTTTGTGAAATAAAAGATATCATTTGTTATCATGGAAGAGTGCAAGGGAAGTTGGAAGGGGTTGCAATAAAAGATATAGGGTCCTGTCCCCTTCCCCTCATGCTGATGTAAGGGAAACACTGTCAGTGGTGCTGCTATTCTCTCTAAATTTTAAATCCTGGCTTTGTGTGTTGTCTCTGATAGTGAAAAGTTGTTGACACCATCTCCCTGTGGGCTGGAGGTTTCTCAGAAGTCATCTCAAGTGAAGTCCCTGTTTGTCCACTGATGATGTGACACACCAGTTTGGCATATTGGCGTGGATCAGATATTCCTTTAGTGGAATAGCCCAAAATAGGTTAAAGTAGGTAGTAAAACCTGACTGAATGGTGTCTTGTTTGAGTTGCTAAAGTGCACACCATCTATCTGTGACATCCTGGATTCATATCTGGTCTGGGCCCTCTGTTGCATGGCATCCTTTATTAAGCAAAGCAGAAAACAGAAATGCCATAAAAGTAATACTTGAGTGAGCATGTGAATTGTGTAAATTTAAAGACAAGTTCCTATATTGTTTTTTTGTTGTTGTTGTTGTTGTTGTTTTTGGGGTTTTTTTTTTTCAGACAGTGATGATGGACCACATTAGGATTGTGAGTGTTTACTCATCACTGCAGTGAAGTAGTCAACATTTGTAACACCCCCAGCTAAAGTAGATCAGCCCAAGATGAATTGAAAAGGCCATTTACAAGAGCGTGGTGTCAGATAGAATAGAGTTTTCTACTTTGATGGCAGTCAAATGAACTATGAATCTAAATTAAAAAGACGAACCTCATGTAAAGACATGTGACTGAAGTGATATGACTGAAATACACAGTTTTCATACTAGCATAGTTAATTTAATAAACAGTGCATCAGCATATTTGAGTAATCATACTGTCAATTTGAAGATGGAATCCCATTAAAGGGATACTCCAACGTTTTGGGCAAAATACCCTTTTTCTGATTTACCCAGACTGAGACAAGATGTTCGATATTTTCGACATTTTCACCTCTGTACAGCCACTGGTTCAGTTCCTATGGTTAGCATTTGCTGTTAGCTTAGCGTAAAGACTTGAAGTCTACAGGAGTCATTAGCCTAGCTCCGTCAAAGTGAAAAAATAAACCTTACACCAACTCCAAAGCTGTGTTATTTACACAATGAACTGTGTATTTGATATACTCATTTTGGATTTTTTTTAAACAAGAGTCATTTTAGGACAAGTTAGATGGTAGGAACTTCAACCAATTCCTACCATCTAACTTCTCCTTAAATGACTTTTTTTTTTTATTCCAAGATGAGTATCTCAAATACATCATACATTGTGTAAACAAGACAGCTTCAGGGTTGCTGTAAGGTTTATTTTTTTCACTTTGACAGAGCTAGGCTAATGACTCCTGTAGGCTTCAAGTCGTCATGCTAAGCTAACACAAAATGCTAAATATTGTAACCAAAGCAGTGGAAGTACAAAGGTGAAAATGGTATCAAACATCTTGTCTTAGTCTGGGTAAGTCGGAAAAAGGATATTTTGCCCAAAACATCAGAGTATTCCTTTAATTATGAGGCCCCATGCCTGTGGATGTATGACAATTAGACTCTGAGATGAGACCAATGTGAAAGCATTCATGTCAAAGGCACTTTTTCACAATGTCCTCTTGCAAGCAAATTTTTTAATGCAACTAAAGTGTAAGAAGGCCCACTTGAGTAAAAGAGTTTTTCCACTTTGCCATCACTTCATTTACTTGCTGTCTGATATATTCTACTCTGGGGTAAAAATAGGGCAAGCATAGAAGCCAATTAAAGATGAATAAAAAAGAAAAAAATAATTAATTTCAAAGGGTCAGGCCATGTTTGAATCCTGCATGATTTTCCCCCCTGTCCGCCCTTGCTTTATGCTAATAGTGCTGCCCACTATAAGCTACTCGACCATGCAGCAGGCCACCTGATTGATGTGTTGCCATGGTGATGAGGATGAATAGTTGAAGTGGCTTATGTAGCACATAAGTTAGATGTGGTAGAAACACAGAGAAATATAGCGAAAAGAAATATAGAGTGAAAATGGAAATGGACCAGACAAGAAAAAGAAAGAGAGGAGGTGGTCAGTGATGAAGATGATAATAATGAAGGAAAAGGGAATGGGAGCTGCAAACTAGTTGGTGTTAGCGGCAACGAGGACGCTTTAAAGGTTTTAGAATGACAATGTGTGCTTGCATGTACACGTTTGACTACTTTGATCTAGTGAGAAATGAGGATATGAAGAGTTCAGTGTCAGCATTTAGTTCATTATATTTGCATTATTTAGTTCCGTATTCTTAATTCACATGAAAATAAAGCAAACACTGAGTATCGAGTCTGAAAGTGTGATGTTCCATGTGTTTGTATGTTTAAGTTACTACGTAAGGGTAAGGGTGGCAGTGCTCTGGGATGCTGCTGTGCTTGACTAAGAATAGCAGCCTTGCTGGTCCTTTTGCCTGCAGACACTGTCTGAATACCAAGTCAACACAGAGACTCTGCTACTCGTACTCGTACCTACCTTGTACTGTACTGTGCGTGTATGTCTGGGTGCCTGTCAGTCTGTTTGTCTATGTATGTAGTTTTATGTGTGTGAAACCTACTGTGTGCTTCCTGCATACCCGCTGCCCCCCAGAAAGTACCAGCCAACTAAACAACTAGCCAAATTACTAATTACGTTTTTCTGCAGTTATAGTGAAGCCATGTATCAGACGTGATGCTTTAGGTGTCAAAATGTCCCTAAGCCATAGAATATTTAGATTGTGTGTAAACTGTAATTGCTCAGTGTGTCTGTGTGTGTGTGTGTGTGTGTGTGTGTGTACATGCGTGCATGTGTGTGTGCATGTGTGTGTGTGTGTGTGTGAGGGGCTT